>BSBK01009690.1:0-226166 GCA_027943335.1 Chamaecyparis obtusa
TCTCCAAGCCATGGGAATTTCTCGCAAAGGGAAAAAGTTGAAGTGGTAGACCAGACAATGAGAGCACAACCCTATTCTTCAGTGAGGGTGAAGCTCTTTTCAAGATGCATGGTGGGTCCATGATGGAGAGTTTTCTTCCTTAGGACAAGGTTTGTTTCATGTTACTAACATACTTTACCTCAGAAATTCATTTTTTAAATCAAAGGGGGTAAAAGTTTATTTAAATTAAAGATTTTAACAATGTATCAAGAGTTCAAAATCCCAACCCAAAAGGTGTCTCATAATCCAACTGTATCATCGTAAATTATAAGAACCTAGGTGGTATAAAATTTCACGATTGGTTAGCACCTACCTTATGTTGGTATATAACTAATGTAGTGATGATTAGTGATTTATGGACTTGTAATGATACAAATTTAATTTCATGATGATCAATTATTGAGTTGTCATTAATGTCAAATATTGACTTAGTGATGCTAGTATATTGCTAAATATAAGTATGATGATCAAGATGTTTGGTAAGTTTCAGTTGTAGCGATCCTTATGAGAGACTCAGGGATGTCTCTGAATGTTAAATCCATGAACGCTATTGTTGATGAAGATTGGTAAGGAAGTTATGATCTGATTGAGGCAGACAAAAAAATTTGTAGAACAGTTAGTGATAGGTGATTGATGATTTGATTTCGTTGTCAAATCTTTTGATGATTTGATTTCGTTGTCAAATCTTTGTTGTTTCATGTGACGTGATTACAGGATATGGTGGACAATAGTGTTTAGAAGCTATGGTTACAATCGTAACTCATTTGAGTGACTTGTGTGAAGGCTAGGTGACCAGTGAGAAGAGTTAGAGTTATTAACATGTTGAAGTATTTATGTTCTTGAGCGACAGTTGATAAATATTTGATATGTGATTAGTATAGAGGTTGCGGTGAATTCGGTTGAGTCGGTCATGATCTGGTGACGTGTATTAAAGATTAGAAGTGATGATTTGGCATCACATTGTTTGATGCTAGTGTGTGGAGAATATTCTAGAGGAAGCTTGGGTTTGGTCAAAACATGTTTGAATCCTTGACACAAAATTCTATATAAATCATTGTATTGGCTGATACAGTATAAGAAAATTGTTTTATACATCGATATGTGTGTATTGATGTGTTAGATTCAAGAGGGAAATCTGAAAGTTAAATTGTAAGTCATTTAGGGAAAGCCTAAGGCAGTGGAAAAATCAAGGGTTCAATGAACAATATATAATGGATGAAATTGAAATTTTTTAGTGTTGATCATGTGTTGGATAAGTGTGGTTATGAAGAACTAGTTGTGAGCAAGCCAGTGTAGAGTTAAGTGTGTCTAGAAGAGATTTTGTGCTTCAACGACTCTTATCAAGCAGAGGTAGTACTATTCTATAGATCATTCTATCTGTTGTTCCCTAACAATTACAATAGTATAGATCCCTTAATATGGTGGATCCTAGTAGGTCCATATTATAAATTGTCTAACAAGGTGACACATTAGCTTGTATTTGAAGTCCTCTAACAAGGCTACTCTTAACAGGGTAAAGGTTCTAACAAACCTAAGGTAAGTCCATTAATCGGCTAGCACATAACAATTCTTTTGTAGACTCCTAACAAGGTTAAGCTCCTCAAAGGGTGTACTTCAAAAAAGTATATAATTTTGTGGGTACTAATCTCCAAAATGATTTTTTTCCTATTTGGGTTTCCACAAGATAAATCTATGTGTCAAGTATTTCATTGTTGTGTGGATGTATTTATGGTTATATTTTCATTTGCTGCTATTAAAGTTAATCTTGTGAATGTTATGATAAAGTTTAAATGGTTAAAAGTTGGATATGTGATAGATTACTGATTCAACCCCTGCTCTCAGTAATCTAATCTTAGATCTAACACCTTAGTGTGTTCTCATTATAGATTTTATATTATAAATTCATAATTACACTTAATGCATACCTGAATTTAAATACGGGTCTTCTAATCCCTTCAAAGTTACTCAAAATCAAGGTAGGCCCTTGTTTATAAGTGTACTCTATTTTTTCTCCAATCAAATAATTTATCTCACCTCCTAGGGCCTATTTAACTATTTGTGGCCTTAATATTTTGTTCCAACCCTGAATTGAGTTGTTTGTCTAAACCTCGCATCCATTTACTATCTGTGACCCATAGACCAAATTTGGTCTTATTTAGGGTGGGATAGATTGCCATTAGTATCCTATCCCAATTATAGGCCACCAATGGCATCCTATACCTCATTTTTTATGCCTAGATTTGAATTGGGTCCCCATCTCAAGCTTTTTTGCAGGAAACCTAGATCTATGTTTTGCTTGCTCAATTTTATCTCCTTATTTTGTATAAAAGCAACCCTCTTAGTTCCTTTTGTCTAGATGAAATAAACTACAAGGTTGAATCCCCAATTTGAAGATATCCCATGGAGTGAGGACTTGTGATTGAAGGCTACAACAAAAATGATACCAAGAATCTAATCTCTTTTCAATCATTCAAGCACCCAAAATTTCATTCAACATCATGGAGACACAAATGTATTATGATGATGGCTAGGAGATCACCAATCGATGATTGGCTTGTATTCTTCATCTTTGGATTGGGTATGGCTTCTTATTATCTTCAGATCTATACATTTGTGCTTTAGATCTACATATTTACACTTTAAATCTATTCTTATTTATATGCTTTCAATCATACATTGACTTCATATTAGGGTTTACTCTATCATACTTAGGGTAGATCTTAGCATTTCATTTTTGTATTTTAGCTCACAATAATCTAGACATACTCTATATTCACAAGCACTATACATTTAATCTCTTTAACAAATGGCTATCTGTGGAAGATGAAAATCACCAAAATGGGGGGGTGACCAAGGATAATCCCTATTAGCCACCCAAACACACAAAATATTAGATTTACAGGTTTAGACGAATTTAGATTGAGATACCAGATTAGAAGAGGCTTCTTGACATAGAGACACTTGGTCTACAACTTATTTTGGTAGAAAACCCAAGTCATAGGGCACCATTAGTGTCTTGTCCCTCTCAAAAAGAAGTAAAATTTTATATGTGGAGAATTACAGGTCTCAGGATCTTAGATCTATAGTTACAAGTCATTTCAAGCTTCCGACAGTTAGGAAAATCAGATTTGAAGTTTCATTTCTCATATTTTGTTTCTAGGTGCATTAAATTAATTCCTCTTTCTATTATGACCAATTTCTTAATTAGATTGGATCATGTTTAGCTTTTATTTATCTCCATTGTGTGTTGATAGTTTCTTTACATATCATTTCTTCCTTCTCCTTTCTCAATTTTAAGCAACAATGGAATAGACATGCTAGAAAGCATAAATCTTGCATTAGCACCCTCATCATTAGGTAGTGATGATCTGATTTTCTTTAAGGTAGTTTTGTATTTTATTATGTGTTATGAATTGGGTAATGTGTGTGTGAAAATTGTACCTGATCTGTAGACACAACACTCAGTAAAACATTAGAGGTTAGTGATAATCAAAATCATGCAAAATTGAAAGCTATCTAACCAAGCGATTTACTGCCTTCTAATAGGTGCGAGATTAATGTTCTCAGATTGTAATCGAGATCAGTGACCTAGACGACACCTAAATGAAGGATTTGAATGCAAAAGATGGATATGAAATTGAATGCAATTAATCTATATTTTTGATATTTTATGATGCAATAAGAATGATAAATTGATATGATATGAATGCTATTGAAAACTGATATGCTATGCTAATCTAACAATGATATGAAATATGAATGCAAAAATAAGATTGATCTCACAAAGATGTCGATTCGCAAGAGCTTTGATTCTTCAATTCCAATTCTCCAGCGTGATTGTGCAAAATATGAGATGATTTGTGAAGAGCTAAAGCCTTTAATTTATAGAAATCCAGGGCTTTGGAGGTGCATGGGAAAAAGCCATAAATCACTCAAATTAACTCATCTTGATTTTTGAGTTATCTGATCATAATAGATAATTAATTCTCAAAATCATGCAAAAACATGCAAAAATAGCTTTTTAACTCAAATTAGAGTTTAGATCAGCTTTTTGAACTCCAAAAGGATGTTGAGTTCCAAAAAGTCAATAACTTGCATTGATTTTCTGATTTGGAGTTTAACTGTTTCTTTTGAATATGCATAATAATTAAGAATTAAATAAATAAATAAAGTGATTTATCCTCAACTCAACTGATTTTTGAAATAAAATAATTAATTTATGGGTTAATTAACTATTTAGTCAAACTTTTATTAAAAATTATATTATTAAATAATGACAACATGCTTTAATTAATTGAATAAGAATTTAATCAATTATTCACATGATATTAGATTTATTGTCAAAATTAAATAATACAATTAATAATAGATATAATTAAATTTAATTACACAATTAAGTGGCAAATATTAAATCTAATTAATTAAATATGAAAATATTCAATTAATCAAACTTTAGGATAAATGTGATTTATTGCCAAATAATTATAAAATTAAAGATAATTAAGATAATTAGGAATATTACTAAGAATATTCTCCGATGCAAAATTTAAGATAATCAATTAGATTTGATGATGTTTAGATGTGCCTTAGATTAGGACTTTGATGTCGATTTCATATGATTTGATGATATAGGAGGTTAATGAACTTATAGCCCATTTTTGGGGTATTACATTTTGCCCCTCTTTGAATTACTGTGTGAAGCGCAGTGGTTCAAAGATAGTCTGTGTTTGATAAAGATATGAAACTGATTCAAAAGATAAACCGATCTCAAGATAGAAACCAATTGAAAGATATTGAGATAGGAGTTGATTGATATTGAATTGATATGGAGATAATAGGTCTTGAATGACCAAAGATAATGTTCACTGTAGAAGCAAATGAACCTATTATTGCGAAAAAGTGTCAAAATGCCTGATTCTGAACCTTAGGATTGATAAGAAGTGAGTGACCCGTTCTAGACTCGATTTTCTTAGCAGAACTAGCAAGTATCACATCCGAATCCTTTAGTTGCCGAAGAACCAAGGAAATATCACTATGATCTGATGGTTGCAAAAACTGATACAGATTACAAGATTAAGAGAATACCAGACTGATATGGATCGATGAATCTGATATGCCCCAAGTGATGATAGATTTGCCCCGAGCGATGAGGACTTTTGATGAATCAGTAACTAGACGTGATTGTTTGTCTTGATCACTGATGAAAGATATTGATAGACTTGATCGA
Organism: Chamaecyparis obtusa; assembly: GCA_027943335.1. Lineage (NCBI taxonomy): Eukaryota > Viridiplantae > Streptophyta > Pinopsida > Cupressales > Cupressaceae > Chamaecyparis > Chamaecyparis obtusa. Next base: position 5,267 of record BSBK01009690.1, read on the forward strand.
TAGAATTTGATTTACAGACTTTGAATGATGTGCAATACCATGCCCCCTTTGGGATTAAAATTGAAATCTGACAAGAAAAGTCAGCGTTATAGTTTAGAAGCATGTTAATTGATTTGAGAAGTGTGGTTATACACGTCCGAGAATGCATTCTGCATCGTTTGGAGGTCCTGGAGACCGAATTTGACTAGGTTTGACCATGAGTTGACCATGGTTGACCAAGTTGAAATTTTGATAGTGTGATGTAAGATAATCAGTTAAGTTGAATACTAGATTTTTGTGATGATTGAAGGTCGAATATGCAAGTAGTTAATAATATGAATGATCTCAGATTTGAATTTTGATCCCGAAAAAGGATTCTACTTGCTATTTCATTGGAGGAACCTTCGTGTGAGATTCAGCTCTTGTTAGACTTGAAGATGCGATTTGAAAAATCATTTAAGCATTGAAGTTCGTTTAATCATTGTGAGATCATGTAAACATGCAAAATGCAATGAGACATGCAAAATGAAATGCAACCTAAGACCTAGGACCTAGTCACTGATCATGTGTCGATTTGTTATCATCATTGAACTTTTAGGTAACCGGATAAATCAATACAATGCCCACTAGCCATGAAACCATAGACATATGAATATCGATTTGTATGCGCAAGAATCAATACAACACCCACTGGTCAACAACCATGGATATATGAATATTGATTTTATTTTCGAAATGTCGGATTAGATATAAGCACCAAGGCACAAGCGCCAGGATGACCTGAATATCATGTCCATTTTGATATAGCAATTTGTACAAGCATCAAAACATAAACGTTGTGATGACCTGAGTATGCCTTGCATTACAAACACATCAAACAGTCAAGAGATCATTCTAAATCCAATGTGAATTACCCGTAGTGACCCTTTATCGTTCACATCCTTAGGAAAGATTGCGTTCCACAGTAGGAGGAAGAACTCACTCAAAAAGACAATAGTTAGATCAAACTTCCTTGAATTTTTTTTGGGTATCAATGGTCGAGGTACGTATGGCCATCCAATTCGAGATAGAGGCTCTTACAGTCGGACACCATTTCAATCCAAAATTTCCAAAGTTGTTAGATTTTCACATACAAGCAGAAGACAAAGAAAAGATTATGCCCCCAATCATCACTCTCTAAATCCTATAAAGGACATCATCGAAGAGCTCAAAGGGACACAATATGCAAAAATCTCAATGCGAATCAGTAAGCCTACAAGGAGATAAAAGCATGAAAAGCACAAATTGTTTTCAGTTGAGTTTTGATGTTTGATTGTTGTTGATGCAAAATCCTTTCTGGAGACGAGACTGACTGACTGACTCAACTTGAAGCTTCAAAGGACTCTGAGTGGATATGACACGTCTAAGATACATGAGAGACCATAGGATATGACATTGATTGCCCCCAAGTGTGAACATTGATAGGATGCAAACGCTTGAGCTGGTTGGTGTACAGGCCGACTTATTGAAAACTGGAAATGCAGGAACAAATCGGGAGATATGTACAAACTAAAGCAAGACTGAAAGCTGGGAAAGACCAAGATTGTGCTGATAGATGGAGCATTTTGGAACAAGTGGTGCCCGTTTGCCGAGTTTTCACCATCTTGGTAGAGATTCTATTTTTGCTACCGAGGCGCCTGTTTCCAAGTTTTCACCAAGGCACTTTTTCTTCTTTTTCATTTTTTTGTATTTTTCATTTTTTCAATTTTTTTGTACTTTTGATATTTTTTGATTTTTTTTGTGAATCATCAAGGTGCCTATTGCTAGGTTTTCACCAAGATGTTCATTTTTTCAGGACTTTTTCTGATTTTTAAGATTTTTTTCAGGACATTTACCAAGCACTGAATGCCTTAGGCGTAGAATTTCTTCAGATGGAGAACGTTGATTGGTTCTCGGAGCTGTTCTCCTTCAGTCGTTGAGAGTTGATAGGCACCAGAGCCAAAAGTAGCAGTGATTACAAAGGGACCCAGCCAGTTGGGTTTGAACTTCCCCTTGCATTCTCGATGTGATTGATTTTTAGGATTTTCTCTCAGCACGAGATCGCCAACCTGAAAATCTCTATGTCTGACTTTCTTGTTGTAGCCTCTAGACATTCTTTTCTGATACTGAGTGATGGGATTTCAACCTTAATAGGTAGTACTGCTTCAGACCCATAAACTAAAGTGAAAGGTGTAGCCCCAATAGGTGTTCTGATACTTGTTTTGTAGGCCCATTCTGATACTTATTCTGATACTAGTTCTGATACTGATTCTGATACTGATTCTGATAATTGTTCTGATACTGGTTCTGATGCTTGTTCTGATACTGATTCTGATAATTGTTCTGATACTAGTTCTGATATTTGGTATACTTGATAGCATTTTTTTTCCATTTGCAAACTCCCAAGCAAGATCATATCGTGCAGTCCCAATGTCTAGCAAGGTGGAGAACAAGAGGGATTGGCAAGCTGGTGGAAGAGATGGAAGACAAGAGAATGAAGGAGAATGAAGGGAAGAAATCCTCAAGGGAAAACTTCTCAAGAATACTCAAGCTAGGGAAAAATTGTCATGTAAAGCACATTTGGACAAGCAATGAAAGGCTAGCATAGGATAAGCACAAAATCATAATGCTAGAGTAGGATAGGATGTAGTCCAAAGGAGTAGACATGTCAAGAGGCTTCATAGCACCATGTTTTACTCTTTTTTTCTTTTTTTATTAGATCAAGACCAAAGGGGAAAAGGATAGCGATAGGCGAAAATGAATGGAGGAAGATGGATATGAAGGCTAAACATGGAAGGAATGAAAGCAAGATCATCATAAGATAGCTCACAAAATAGTCAAATGTTCGTGTATAGATCAACATTGTCAAGATCAAAGAGAGAAGACGGAATGGATGAAATATGTAGAAGAACTACGCATAATGCCTGATTGCCAGGTTTTCATCATGGTACTTATCCAAGGTGCCACAAGGGAGTGGTTTTCACCATAGGATGAATTTATTTCTCTTTACTTTTGCTACCAAGGTGCCTGTTTCCAGGTTTTCACCAAGGCACATTTTCAATTTTTTTTTTTTTTAATTTTTTTTTTGGAAGAAGGCAAGCTTTTTAGATAATGCTCCTTGAAAGGATAAACCATGATATGTCAAGGATTCAAAATGATATGCTCAAAGATGCTGATAGGGAAAGGGAGATGGAAGAGAAAAATGGAGGATAGGGTTTTATGTAAAATGAGTGAGGTTGGAAGATAGGAGGAATAGGCAAATGAGGAAAAAGGATAGAAGGTAGAAGGTTAATGAATGGAAGGATTGTGAAAGGGTAGGTGGAAAAGAAGGCAAGATCAATGTCAACACATACCTTGAAGGGTGGTGAGAGGATGGAGGAATCGTGAATGAAGGAATACGTGAAGGCATATGGCGAATGGATAGCAGAGGTTGAGGTTTAGGCACATGAAATGGAAGAATATTTTTGGAAGGAGATGTAGTGGAAGCCTTTGGAAGCTTGAATGTCAATTTCACTTTTTGTTCAACATGAGACTCTCTTATGAGAGACTTTGGAATCCATATAGCCTTAGGCTTTTTATTTCCCTTTGATGACTTAGAGAGAATATCTTGAATGATGGATTTTGGAACCCATACTTGTCTTGTAATTTTTTTCTTAGATATCTCTTTTGACTTTATGCTTCCATGTCTATGAGAGGAGACATGGTGATATTCTTTTTTTGATGGATTCTTGTATTGCTTCTTTTTCTTGTATTGAACATTCAAGTTACTTCCAAAAGACTTGAGATTTGTGGAAGAGGGAGGATATGACTGGTTTAGATGGGTGGGTGGATGAAAAGGATTCAAGGGTATGCATCTATGTTGATCTTGAGGAAAGATGGGAGATGGAGGTATGTAAGGACCCAAGATGGATGGCGAATCAGGAGAGTTAGGAGGGGAAAGTGAAGGGACATAAGGACCCAAGATGGAAGGAAGACGTGAAGCCCTTTGTAGTGGTGGAAGAGGTCCAAGAATGGAAGTGGAAGACGCAAAAGGATAATCAATAAGTTCATCAGCATCTATATGACAACCAAGGATATCAGCATCTTTAGAGTGAGCATTAGAATTTTCAAGAAAATCATGAACATCTTGAATAAGAGCATTTTCTTTGATAGGATCATTCAAAGCTTGCGAAGACTTAAGAAGAGTAGAAAGTGGAAGTGAACATGGAGTGGTAGAACAAGAAGATGAAAGACTTTGATCTTGACAAGGATCTTTGGAAAGCATAAATGTATAATTTTTCTCTTGATTTTCAATAGGCTCAACATTGGAAGTAACACCATTTTTACCAACTTTAATGGAAGTATCATCTTTGGAAAGCGCAAGCGTAGTAAGGTTATTTTGATTGTCATTTTGATTGTTCTTTTCTTCATCATTTTTAGAGTCCTCTTGACATGGAGCCACTTCTAAGGACAAGGAAGCATGTTGGGATTGTATGGATGATTTTGGAAGAGATGGTGAAGGACTAGCTGAAGTAGGCATTATAGCATATGAAGGCTTAGGCTCTTTGGGTTTAGCATTATTGAAAGTATTTGCAGCCAAGTGAAGGTTAGCTTGAGTTTCTTTAAGAGGTAGCCCTGGAGGATAACTATAGGGAACCACATGAAAAATATCAGAGCTTGTGTCAGATGAAGGTTCTGTGAAAGATTTGAAAGAATCAAAAGCTTTAGGAAATGTATGGGTATTGGAGGAAGTAGGGGATGGAAGGGAACCATCACAAGACAAAGGTCCAACATTAACATGATCTTGCTTGAGAGTGTAATCTTTATTTTCAGCCTGAGAGTTCTTAGAGGAGAGATCCTTATAGTATGCATGTTTATAATCAGCGTGGTAAACTTTCTCTTCCTCAAGTGAAACAGATGGATCATCTGGGTATTGTGCATAGAAATCATCAAAGTCTCTTTGATAATCAGAATCATATGGATCACTCTCTTGATCTATCCAATGTGATGGCCCATTTGTAGTAAGCAGAAATGAACGATGAGGAGGACTCTTAGGAACAGAGGTGTCATAGGTATCATTACATTGTCTGTTGTCATAGTCATCATAGTCTCCAAAGCTAGATGTGTCACTCTCCGTGGAAGAGGTATCATATTGCTCAATTTTTTTCCGGGGGTATGGTGACATGTACAAGTCTTTATCAAATGGAAAAGAGTATAAAGATTCCATGGAGAACTTTTTAGATTCCTTCTCTTTCTCAATTTTGTCAAGCTGGACTTGCATAGCATGTATCTGTTTCATTATAGCAGCGATCAGAGTTTCTTCCTCTTGTTTACTGATTCTTTGAGACATGTGTACTGATTCTCAATAGCTATTGCTCTATTCTTGACACAATGATATTTTTGACAGATTCTGGAACTAGGCTGGAAACATTGGATATCTTACAATTTGACAATTTCTGACAACTCTCTCAAATTTTTCCAAACGACACTCTGCAGACTCGTACGACACTGGGTAGTCTATGAAATGACATTTGCTAAACTCATACGATAGTTGGGTAGTAATGAAACGACAGTTGACAAAACTCATATGACTTTTGACTTCCTGAAATGACTTTTGACTCCAGAAAGAACTTTACGTCAATTTTTGCAAAATTTAAGGTTTTCAGTTTTGGATTGTTTGCAAATTGTACTGTCCAAATTTTGAAGGTTATACCAGATTTGATTATTTTTAATAGCCAAGTAGATAAATAAGCACGCAGAATAGCAAGCAAGTGATTCCAAGCACGTCTGAAAACAATGAACAAGGGCAAAAGCAACCTTGCGCATGAACAATCAAGTGACCAAATTGTGCTAATCCCTGAGAGTACTAATTGTGTATGTTCTGAAAAAGTTTTGCAATAACGCACATATACCTGAAAGTGAAAAATTGGCCTCTCTAGGGTTTTTAGTAATGGTTTGACTCTGCAACTTTTATGATTCAAAGGGGTGAACTCCAATCCTGGCGCACCAGGGTTTTGACACAGTCCGAGAACTTAATCTTCAAGAGCTGCTAGGGAGATCTGACAACCCAACAATGAACCATACCTGTGGAGATTTCTTCCACAAGGACATTTATATAGCGGCTGTCACTACCATGGCGAAAATGGCTATTACCGCTTGAGGTTCCGTCAATACAGTTTGCCCTATGAAGGGATTGTCCGCTACGGTTAACCCTCTCTAAAGATGACTCACGATAGTATACCACAAGGGGACTTGGCTCCAGATTCAAGGTTTTGACACCTCTTCACTTTTAACCCAAACAAAGCAAGCAGATTAATCCGACACGTTAAGACAAAGTTTTGTTCCACCAAGGTTTGTGATATCAACTCCACGTGATCTATCAACCTCTCCGGGGAGAGAATGTATCAATCAATAAGAGAAGACGCACTAACCAATTTTGATTCACCAAAGCTTGTGATATCAACCCCACATGATCTATCAACCTCTCCGGAGAGAGAATGTGTCGATCAATAAGAGAAGACTCACTAACTAAGTTGAATGTGAAACGCACTAAGTATCCTCCCTACCTACAAGGATTCTATCGTCAAGAAGGATTTCGCTAGGAATCCAATCTTTCAAGAATCACGAATAGTGTTCATAGGGCCTAATTACTATGTGAGCACAGATATATGTTCCGAAAGTAAATCTACCAAAAGCATTCAAAAAGTAGAAAGAGGAACACTTAACGCTTAAAGCAAATATGAGATGAGTCCACAAGGTGGAACACTTAACACCTCACACAAGCTAAAAACGAGTCCCCAACTTAGAAAACAAGTGAGTTCCTAAAAGCACAAAAGGGTTGCCAAGTGGAACATTTAACGCTTCTGTCCTGTTGACCCCTCCCCTTTATGGCGCTGAGATTGCAACCACGGGGCGAAAATGAGGGGCCGGCGGATTAGCGAGTCCAATAACCCAAGATAGCAATCAAGATCAATCACAAGTATTCTAAGACTACTTAATGAATCCTTAAGGGTTCACAACCTAGTATCAATTATGCAAGTGTGTAGAAATAGATCAAAAGCATGAAAAGATGCACACAAGCTTGACACATAAGAGATTTATTTTAAGTCCCAAATCAAAATATTATTAGATGAAGGAGAATACCTGGGATCCTTGCAACGCGCTTAGTAGATTTTACTTGATTTTTAGCAATTTTTGTTGAGCTTTTCCATGCAAGCAAGTGACGAACTCTCCAACAAGCAAACAAGCAAACAAGATATGCAAAATATATTCAACTTATGAAAACCATAGGGTTAGCTCTAAAAATCAATTATTATCAGTAATAATAACCAGCAATCAACCCAAATGACAACTCATATCATTCATTGAACCATGTAAAAAAAATAAGTGCATACCCATCACAAAACTTTATTATTTTTTTTTTGCATTTGACCTAGTCAACAAGATCTAATTTTTTTGATATGATTTTGGCCACAAAAATAGAAATTCAGAATAGAGACCCCTGCTAAAAAATAGAGAGCTTTCCAAAAATGCAAAAATTTTAGAAAAACCTCTTCATTTGTGCCCTAGAGACCCATTTTATCAAAACAGACTAGTTTTTGTAAATTGACTATTTGAGCTATGATATCATGTTAAAATTTAAAACAAAAAGAATGGACCCCCTGTAGAATTTAAAGAGCTTTTCGAAAATATAAAAATTTTCGAAAAATATGCTGATTTGCGTCAGATATTAATTTTTTTTGGAATTTCAAGAAAAAATTATTAAAAATTCAAAACATCTCAAAAAATTCTACATTTTTTACTGTAGCTTCCATGACATGTCACCAACTTGTAAAAAAAATTTCAGACCAAAATTCTAAGCCGTTTGGGAGATAAAATTAAATCTTTGAAACTTTGGAGTTTTAGCTCCCAAAAAAATCAAAACCAGCATGCAAAGGTGGGTTGCCCCACGGTGGGCGCCAAAAATGTGTGTGTGAAAATTGTACCTGATCTGTAGACACAACACTCAGTAAAACATTAGAGGTTAGTGATAATCAAAATCATGCAAAATTGAAAGCTATCTAACCAAGCGATTTACTGCCTTCTAATAGGTGCGAGATTAATGTTCTCAGATTGTAATCGAGATCAGTGACCTAGACGACACCTAAATGAAGGATTTGAATGCAAAAGATGGATATGAAATTGAATGCAATTAATCTATATTTTTGATATTTTATGATGCAATAAGAATGATAAATTGATATGATATGAATGCTATTGAAAACTGATATGCTATGCTAATCTAACAATGATATGAAATATGAATGCAAAAATAAGATTGATCTCACAAAGATGTCGATTCGCAAGAGCTTTGATTCTTCAATTCCAATTCTCCAGCGTGATTGTGCAAAATATGAGATGATTTGTGAAGAGCTAAAGCCTTTAATTTATAGAAATCCAGGGCTTTGGAGGTGCATGGGAAAAAGCCATAAATCACTCAAATTAACTCATCTTGATTTTTGAGTTATCTGATCATAATAGATAATTAATTCTCAAAATCATGCAAAAACATGCAAAAATAGCTTTTTAACTCAAATTAGAGTTTAGATCAACTTTTTGAACTCCAAAAGGATGTTGAGTTCCAAAAAGTCAATAACTTGCATTGATTTTCTGATTTGGAGTTTAACTGTTTCTTTTGAATATGCATAATAATTAAGAATTAAATAAATAAATAAAGTGATTTATCCTCAACTCAACTGATTTTTGAAATAAAATAATTAATTTATGGGTTAATTAACTATTTAGTCAAACTTTTATTAAAAATTATATTATTAAATAATGACAACATGCTTTAATTAATTGAATAAGAATTTAATCAATTATTCACATGATATTAGATTTATTGTCAAAATTAAATAATACAATTAATAATAGATATAATTAAATTTAATTACACAATTAAGTGGCAAATATTAAATCTAATTAATTAAATATGAAAATATTCAATTAATCAAACTTTAGGATAAATGTGATTTATTGCCAAATAATTATAAAATTAAAGATAATTAAGATAATTAGGAATATTACTAAGAATATTCTCCGATGCAAAATTTAAGATAATCAATTAGATTTGATGATGTTTAGATGTGCCTTAGATTAGGACTTTGATGTCGATTTCATATGATTTGATGATATAGGAGGTTAATGAACTTATAGCCCATTTTTGGGGTATTACAGGTAATACCCCCTTTTATTTTTCTTACCATTTCATACATCACATTTTTGGTGAGCCTGTATGCTTCATGCATATTACCTTTTGGGTTGATTAGTTAGATATACTATTTGTATGCATTTTAAAGTCATAAAAGAACAAAAATATAATATTTTTAATTTCTTTATTTCCATTTCATTGCATTTTATATCTTAAAAATGACTAAAATAAAGTATTTTGCACTGTTCATATTTCTTATTTAGTCATAGTTTGTTGTCACATTATTTGATTTCTTTATGCAAGATTTTAAAGCCTTTGATGAGATGTTTAGTAGTGAGGATTTTTATATTTTAGATGAAGATATTTATTAGTTCATCTCTATTCAATCTTCCTCTGTGTCTCCTAAGCAATCCTTTTTCAAAAAATTTCTTAGCTTGCTTCCTTTGAGTGGTTACATTAACAATGTTAAGAAACTGAAAGTACTTGTTCATCTTTCTCATGATAATCCTCTAATAACAAATAAACCTATGATTATTGTTAAAGGTTCAAATGAAAAAACCTCTTTTCAAACTCTTAACAAACTGATCATAACTTTAAAAGGAAAATCAAAGAGTCCTTTGGATTTTATTAAGAATTATCAAGCGGTTGCTCATACCTATTGCACAAGAAACAATCTTCAAACTACCAATCAAGTTGTATCTATTTATCTTCCACCTTCTCAACCTTTTCTTCCTCCAACACTCCGTTTACCTCCTAATATTGTAAATGAGTATGATCTAGTAGAACAATTACATGCTAATACTTCCATGATATCTCTCTAGGAACTTCTTCAAACTTCACCTACTTATCATGAAGAATTGAAACAAGATTTAACAAATCTTTCTATTCCAACCCCTACACAAGAAAACATCAATTCCCTATTGGAATGTATTCACAATATCAATGCCCAACTCAATTTTTTTAATAAAGATGAGCTTCCTTCTAAGTAAATACAAGATCAACATGATTCTCTTATGGTTGTTCTTATCAATGGTAACCTTATTCATCAGACCTTAATCAATAATAGGTCTGGACTAAATATTTTTAGAATTGAATTATTACACAAGATCAATGGGGATGTGTGCACAATTAAATCTAATTCTATTCCTGTTTGTGGCTTTGATAATGTTGGTAAGAAAACCTTGGGTATTATTACTTTACCTATGAAGGTAGGTCTTGCTATCTTGTCTACTCCTATTCATGCAATGCTTGGTTCCTTTAAATACAACCTTCTTTTAGGTAGACCTTGGTTACATGATATGCATATTTTTCCTTCAACACTTCATCACAAGGTGAGTTTTATATAAAAAAAACTTCATGTATACTCTTGTTGTTGAGGACAAAGCCCAAAATTATTTTCTAATTGAATCAAATTCTGAACTTGTGTCTATCCTAGTTCAAAAAGAAACACCTTCACCCCCTAAAAATTATCCTTCACCTACTAGTGTCCTTTTGGATGATGATTGGGGATCCTTGGATTTCATGCCTACTTATGTTGGGGACTAAAAAGATCCAACAATTAAACCCGAACAAGTAGAATCCAATCAAGAACTCAAGAAAGTATCTTCTCTTTTTGACCAACTTAGTAACAAATTTGTTTCTACTTCTAATTCTAATGAAACCTTGGAAAGTATAAAGCCTTATTGTTTTGACATAGTGACTTTTGAAGCCCCATCAACTCTTTCTGATATGGCTTCTTGTTATAGTCCTTATTATCATTTATTGAAAAAATATGGATTCAATGGGAATGGGTATGACATACATGGAAAAGGAACTGGGGAGTTATGCACATGAAAATTCATTTGGCCTAGTATATAATCCTTATAAGCCACTAAAATGATCTCATAAATCTTCTCTCAGTGTTAATAAAATATTTTTGAAACCCATTTTTCTTGTTAAACCTCATCTTATCAAATTTGATGCCATTGATGAAGTGGCTTCTTTGGATATTTTTAGTAATGATGATGCTTTGGCTTAATTTTTGGGAGCTTATGATAATCTTCCTTGTTATCACTATAACTAGGGTTTTCCTTATTGTTTGAATGTTGGAGCATACTTTGGGAAAGATTCTAATTTTGAAGAGATACACAAACCTCTTCTTCCAATTGATATCCCTCAATAAAGTAATCTCTTGATAACTAATACCATAGAGTACAAATGGATCCTTATAATATGGAAAATGTGATAAAAATAGAAAAATGTCTAGATAAGCATGAACAAAGGAAACTTACTTATCTTCTTCATGAATTCCCTAACATATTTAATTGGGCTTATCTCGATATGCCTGGTATTGATCCTAATATTATCACCCATAACATTGTTCTTCTTCCTAATGCAAAACTAGTAAAGAAAAAAATTCACAAAATGAATCCAAAAATTGCTTTACTTTTGAAGGATCAAATGGAAAAAATCCTTGATGCTAGTTTCATTAATCCTATAGATTATTCCCCCTAGATCTCAAACATTGTAGCTATAGCTAAGGGTGAGAATAAGATTCTAATGTGTGCTAACTTTCAAGACTTAAATAAAGCCTCTCTAAAAGATGACTTTTATCTTCCAAGTATTGACTTGATCATCAAATCTATTGCTATAAACACTTTATTATCCTTGATGGATGGGTTTTCTGGTTATAATAAGATATTCATTCTTCCCCAAGATCAATAAAAACCACTTTCATAACTCTTTAGGGAACATTTTGCTGGGTTGTCATGTTGTTTGGATTGAAAATGATAGTGCTACTTATTAATGTGATATGAAACTTATATTTCATGACTACATTCATAGGATCTTAGAAGATTATGTTGATGATACCTAGGCTGATTCCATTTCTCACACAGACCATATTCCTATTATTAGACTAATATTTGAATGGATTCATATGTATAACATGCAATTAAATCCTCAAAAATATTCTTTTGGTGTAGATTTGGGGAAATTTCTTGGATTCATAATCTCAAATAGGAGTATTGAAGTGGTTACTGAAAAGATTGATTCCATTGTCAATATACCACTAGCCCAAAATATATTACAACTTCATAGTTTAGAAGAAAAAAATTAAGCTATTCATAGGTTTTTGTCACATCTTATGGATCAAATGATTCCTTTTACCTCTTTGATGAAAAATATAACACATTTTCATGGAATGATGATTGTCATAAAGCGTTTGAATATTTTAAATAATACATTTCTAATCCTTTGATTTTACAACCCGCTCAACTGAATGAACCTTTCTTCTTATATACTTTCACTTCTTCTCATGCTCCTACAACTATGTTATCTTAGCATGATCAAAATGGAAAAGAGGGACTGATCCATTACATTAGTCATACTTTGTTAGACTATGAGACTCGATATACCTTGTTAGAAAAATAATGTCTTGCCTTAGTTTTTTCTACCCAAAAATTGAGATATTATCTCCTTAATGCTAGAATAAATGTTATAGTACCATATTAAATAAATTAGACACACTTCAATTTATGACCTTTTAGATCCTCTTTAGTATGTTTGCATTACACATTTGCACTTGGATCACACACTCTTCTTTTTCATTCTCTCTCTCCTAGGAAAAATTAAGGTAGAACCTAATACTTCCTCCTTGATTTCCCTTTCTCTCACTCATAGGCTAAGGTAGGATCTAATTTCTATGCATCTTATTCTTTCTAGGCCCCATTTTCTTGAATCTAGCCTTGATTTATCAATCCCCAATACACATTACACCTGGATCCTCTATAGTTCTGGAAGCCTGGGTTACAAACGCAAGACTCTGGCCTCCTGGGGGATAGGTGGACCAAGTCAACCTATTCCCTAGTGGTTTGAAAGTATTGGGTCTGGTCCTATTTCAAGGTTTCATTACTTCCTACTCACTACAATAGGCTCCTGTCGGGGTAATTTCAGAAATTCACTATAAAAAGACATCCAATGCATCATTTTCCTCATGATGAATGATGATATAAGAAAGGTACAACCACGCATGGACACCCCAATCTAACATAGAGAAATTTCAAGGTGGAATCTAAGGGATGGATCTAGTTCTTTCATTACAAAGTGAGGTCTTCATCTACATATATTCAATTCAAGCATTCAAGCATTTCATGACATCATGAAGATGGTTAGGGTACTTTAGCCTTGGGGATATGGTATGCTTTCTATGCTATGTTCAGATCTGATCTTTGTCTCTTTGTACTTTTGCACACATTTACAAGAACACTTACATTCTAGGGTTTCACTCATAGAGTAGATTCTTAGCATATATTAGCTCTTTTACATTATAGATCTATAATTTAGGGTTCACGAGAACTATATACACACAAAATATCTTTCCTAATGACTATTCATGGAGGTGGAACTCACCAAAATTGGGGGTTGAATAAGGAAAACCCCTTTATAGCCACCCCCACACCCTAATTCTGTAATAGACTTGCAAGTTATCAGGTTGGCGATCAAAAATCTAGAATCCACTCTTTGAGACATTTCCAAAAAAAGTTGGGTCGACTTGGATATGGTATCTTGAGAACATAGTGACCTAGTCGACCTGTTCCAAAACATGGTGACATGGTCGATTTGTTCCTAGACATTTGAGAAAAATAACATTTTCTGGGTTTTCTATTACGATCATGGATCTGCAGTCAGAAGTTCTATGAAATTCTCATATCCATGATTTTCAAAGAAAAAATTCATATTCTATTTCTTATTTTGAGGTAAGTACCCTATCATTTGTTTTATCTATTAGGATAGATCTATTTCTGTATCTTAATTGGGCTGATTATATTTACTTGGTTCCTAGACTCATCTTACAATTCTTTCTTAATCAATTGTTTTAATTTTTATCATCTTCATTACATATCTATAATCAAATTACATTTCACAAAAGAGGCCTTGCTAGTATACTTCGTTAATATAACTTGGGTTTATCATTTGCATCCCTTATCACCTTTGGGTTTTTCTAATCTAACCTAGGTCATATTGAGTGTTATGCTCGGAAGCCCCTCTTTCTCTTGTATTGAATGGCTTAGGGAGAAAGTGTTAAACTTGATATACCTAGTTTTCATTGTTAGACTCACTGATGTCATTTTCCCATTGAACATTTTGGTGAACCCGACATGAACCCTCCTTCTTTGATCTTGGTAGTTAGATCTTTCTTTTACACGTATAACATTTATAAACATAAAAATACAAAAAAAAAACTTTCTTTGATTACATTTCATTTCATTATAAATAGCTTATTTTACTTTCAAGATGTATGATTTCTTTTATGAGTACTTTGATGAATATTTTTCTAGTGAACCTCATGAAGTGTCTAGTAGTGAAGTGTTGGATGTAACGAATGAGATCTTGATTAAATCCATTCCACCATCATCTTCCTCTACATCTCTCCAACATAACCTCTATGATAGGTTTTTATCATGCCTTCCTTTGTGTGAGATTGTTTGTAATGTTGAGCTTGTTAAACTGGCTCAATTTTATAAGCCACTTGTAACTCTCAAGGGATGTCCTCCTCAAATATCACTCATTATTCTTCAAATTTTTCCTCAAAACAATGAACCTCTTATAGTTCTTAAAGGGAAACTTGATTATACTTCAATTGCACATACCTATCAGACATGGAATAATCCTCAACCCACTATTTTGGTTATTTCTACTTCTCTTCCTCCTTCTCAACCTATGCTTCCCCAAGCATCTCAATTGCCTAGTCCTTTAGGAAAAGAGTATGATCTTGTTGATTAGGTACATGCTACTCCTAGAATCTCCTTGTGGGAACTTCTTCAAACTTCTCCCACTTATCATGAGGCTTTAAAAAAGGCTTTTTCTACCCTTCCTGTCTCACCTTGTAATCAAGACAACATCAATTCATTTTAGAGTGTATGCATGCCATATCCACCCCTCAAATTGGTTTCACTCAAGAATATTTTCCTCCTAAGGAAGTACAAAACCAATATGATTCTCTTATGGTTTCTATTCTTGTTAATGGGAATCTTATTCGTAGAAATTTGATTGATAATGGATCAGATTTGAATGTGTGTAGTTTAGATATGTTGAAAGCTATTAAAGACGACATGTCCATTGTTAAACCTGATAAAATTCCTATTGGCATCTTTGATAAAATTTCTAAGAAGACTTTAGGAATCATAATTTTACCTATTAAAGTTCGTCTGCTCATCCTAGATACCCTGATCCATGTGATGCCTAGACTCCTCAACTACAACTTTCTTCTGGGAAGACCTTGGTTGCATAACATGCATGATATTTCCTCCATGCTTCAATGCAACGTTAAATTCATTTTAAACAATGTGATGTACACTCTTCCTACATATGATAAGCCTAATAGTTGTTTAAACACTGAATCCACTAGGGACCTGGTGCCTAGTGAGGAAAAATAAGAAATTAAAGCTTAAGATGAAACTCAATTGAATGAAGGACCCTCATCTTATAATTTATCTGAGGATGATTGGGTCACTTTATATTTTATACGTACCTTTATTGGAGAGCATTGGGTTTCTAATCTTTCTTTAATGCAACCTCAAGAAAAACCTAAAACTAAAAAAATTGTTTCCACTCCTCTTTCAGGTGAGTTGAGTAATAAATTTGTTGTCACATCAACTAACGAGACCATTGAAACTATTAAACTAGAATGTTATGACATAGTGATCTATAAAGTTCCCTTAACTCTTTCAGATATGGCTTCTCATTATGGTCTTGGTTATCATTTTCTCGCTAAACATTGCTTTAATGGTCGAGTTTGTGGAAAGTTTGAACAAGGAACACATGCTCCCTTAACAAATGATGGTTTCAAACATACCTATGGTTTATGATTTAATCCTTATAAGAATCATTCTTTCTTTCTAAATGTTAATCAAATCTGTAGTGGTCCTTTGAAATTAACCAACCCACATTTTCTCACATTTGATCAAAAACTATCTTTGGACATATTTTCCTTTGATGATGCTATTGTAGAATTGGTAGGAGCATATGCAAATTTTCCTTCTTTCCATCACAATAAAATAAAACCATATTGATTAAATACTAACATATATTTTGGGGAAGAGAGTGAATCTGAGCAACATATTGATCCTCTCCCACCTATTGAAGACACCAAGAAAATAAATCTCTTGATTACTGATACAATGGATGTACAATTGATTCTAATGATCCCAATTGTTAGAAGGTTATCAAAATTATAAAATTTCTAGATGAAGGTGATTGTAAAAAACTTACTGATCTTCTTCTTGAAATCTTAGATATTTTTGCTTGGGTATATTTGGACATGCCCGAAATTGATCCTAAGATCATTACTCATAATATTGTTCTTGCACCTAACACTAAGCCAGTGAAACAAAATATTAGCGAAATGAATCCTAGTATTGCTCTTCTTGTCAATGTTGAAATAGAGAGACTCTTGGATGACAGTTTCATACATCCTATATATTATTCCCCTCGAATTTCTAATATTGTGGCTATCTTGAAGGGTGAAAATAAGATAAGGATGTGCACTAATTTTAGGGATTTAAATAAAGCTTCTTTGAAAGATGATTTTCCCCTTCCTAATATTGATATGATCATGGATTCTATAGTAGGCTAGACCTTATTATCTTTTATGGATTGATTTTTAGGATATAATCATATTTTTATTCCTCCTTATGATCAATATAAGACTTCCTTTATTAATCCTTAGGGAACCTTTTGTTTGGTTTTCATGTCTTTTGGGTTAAGGAATGTGGGTACTTCTTATCTATGTGCTATGACATTGATCTTTCATGATTACATTCATAAGATCCTCAAAGACTATGTGGATGATATTCTAGCTAAATTTGTGCAAAGAAATGAACATGTTCCTACACTTAGACAAACCTTTGAAAGGATGCGTAAATAAAAAATATGTTTGAATCCATGAAAGTGTTCCTATGGTGTGGATAGTGGAAATCTAATTGGATTCATTATCTCTAATATATGAATTAAATTTGATATTGAAAAGATTGATGCTATCGTTAACATGCCTTCTGAAAATATTTCAAAACTTTGTAGCTTACAAGGAGAGATATAGGCTATTCATAGATTTATCTCTCATTTAGCAGATCGCACTATCCCTTTTACTTAATTAAAAAGGATACCATATTCTCTGGGAATGAGGATTGCAAGCTTTTGTTTGAACACTTGAAGACTTATCTTTCTAATCCTCCCATTCTACAACTAGATTAGCCAAATAAGTTGTTCTTTCTTTACACCTCCACTTATGCGAAAGTGTAGAGTGTTGTCTTGGTGAACAACATGATAAAAATGGTAAGGAATGTCTAGTGTATTATATAAGAAGTACCTTGATTGATTATGAGAACAGTTACACCACAATTGAAAAATAATGTCTTTATTTGGTTTTGCTTGTCAGAAACTCAGACATTATCTCCTTAATGTAGAATTTAATGTTTATGTGAAATTTGATCCTTTGAAACATCTCTTTTCAAAAATGAACTTATTAGGACATCTTGCTAAATAGGTTATGCTCCTAACATAATTTGATTTAAATTTTATCTCTCACAAATCTATTAAAGGGAAGGCCTTAACTAACCACCTAAATGAGGCTCCTTCATCCCTTTCTATATTTGAACCAATCAAATTCCCTAATGAGTTCACCTTACCCATTGAAGTAGATGATACTTGGGAATTGTACTTTGATGGACCTAGGTGTCAGACTGAGTCTAGCATAGGTGTTATACTAATACCTCCATCTAATAAACCTATTCCCTTATCCTATACGCTCAATTTCCCTTGTACTAATAACTTAGTCAAGTATTAAGCCTTAATCATAGGATTGCATATGTCTTTATCTCTACAAATTAAAAATATTAAAATCTTTGGCGATTCACAATTGATTGTACAAAAAAATAATGGAACTTATTGTATCATCTTAAAATGGAAGCACTTGGACATGTTAAGAATGTCTAGCCCTCTGATTAAGTGGTTTGGGGTCATGTCAAGTGACTTGAATAGGTCTTTGCATAGATATGATTTTTTCCCCTATTCTGCTTCTCTCTCCACCTATTTCCAGCATTTTTCTGGCACTTGGTCCTGAGAATTTGAGATCTGAGACCTCTAGGTCAAGGTTGACCTCTTGGGTCAAGGTCAAACTTGACCCTAACCTAGGGAAGAGTCGACCTCGACCCTGAACCTGCATCCAATTTTAAAGTTTCACAGGTTTCAAGATATCGGGATTCGAAAAGTTTTATTTTCTCACTTCTAGGTTAGCTATTTTGGATTTCGGAATGGTAAACTCTTCAATTGCATTTAATTTAGTTCCATTTCTAGGGGTTAAGGTTAATTGGGATTTAATTCTCCAATTTTAGCCTCTCTAGAAGTTTGTGCCCTAGATCACTATAAAAGGAAGCCTTCCTCTCTCATTTTGATATCCACAATCATCCACTTTTCATGACCAAGCAATTTTATGATCAAGACATCTAGCTCTCAAGTGTCAAGATTCATCAAGCAAGATCAAGCATGCATTCTCAATCAAGGAAGAATTCAAGCCATTATCATCCATTCAAGCATTCAATTTCTCCATTCAAGATCAAGGATTCAAGCATTCAAGCCTTTGAAGGGATTTGGTCCAGGCATTCAAGATTCAACATTCAAACCCTAGATCTATCCATCATGGTGGTGTGATCTTCCTTAAAGATCCTTTGTTCATCTTCAAGATCCATTCATTCTCCCTTCAAGGTGGATTCCAAGCATACAATCATGGAGGTTTTGATATACATTTATTAATGTTATGTTCAAGCTTTCATATCAACATATTTGTTTACATTTGAAATACAATTGCATATCTATTCAATATCATAGCTTTATTGTTAGATCTACTTCTACTACTTGCTAGCATTCTCTATTTCAATTCCATTATTAAGGTTGATTCCAAACCAAGGTTTGACTAAGGAAAACCCCTCATCCAAACAACAAAACCATTTTTCTTGCAGGTACAGGTATAGGGCAACAAATTGCAGTTCAGATCTGGATACCCTTTTTGGTGAACTTCTGAGATTCGTGAATAGAATTTATGTTAGAGTTGTTTCGAGTCAAGGTCAACCTTCAATGGGGGTTAAGATTGTGCCCTGATTCTGAGGTCAAAATTGACCTTGATCCGAAAGATAAGTTTTTTGGGTTTTCTCCGTCTTTGCATTTCCAAGCTGGTGCAAGTTGCATAATTTCATGAAACTGAACACAGACATCAGAAAATAGTGATTTCTGCATCATCCTCCTTTTGAGATAAATATTCCTATTTTATTTATTTTGTATGTCCATAACATTTTCCATCATATATTTACATCCTTACACTTTTTTATCATCTCCCATCTTATCCTTTCCACCCTTTACACACCTATTCATTTTACCACATTACATATTCATTTACACCCTATTCATTTTGGTGAACCCGACAAACTTACCCCCTATCTTTTGTGGATTTAGATGCCCGATTGTGTTAGATTTCCCTTTGTATTATCTTGTAATTAGAAAATTTCTTCTTTTTGGTGTTAGGTCTTTTTTTTTCTTGCATCAAGATTAGATTTCTTTTATGCTCTTGCATTTTAAATTCAAAAATATAAACAAATCTATATATTCAACAAAATCCAAAAATATTTCTTGCATTTCATTTACTATGAAGATTGTTAAGATGCTTTGGTGTGTGATTATGTTCTTTATTACCTTTCTTTTAGCATCTCTTTACCATACCTACGATGTTTATGAGAGTATCATTCACTTCATTATGTTGATGACCCTTCATTTTGCACTCACCTATGCTTTTGTGAAATTGATGGATACTAGTCTTCCTCCTTTCAAAACTTTCATTAAAGATTCATGTGGTAGACTTATTACTCTTTTGGATTATGTGAAGAATTTGGTAGATGATACACCATCTCCTCATCTTCCTAATCCTAATCCTATCATTCCTAATTTGATTCCTAACCTTCCTATTCCTAATCCGATGCCTAATTCTCCATCTGTTAATATTAGTTCTTCCCATACATATGATGGGATTCAAGCTATAGTTCAGGATGCAGATGTGCAAGACCTCTTTGATTTACCTTCTCCTCTGATTGATGATGATATTAAAGGAAAGGGTAAAGAAACTTCTTCAAAACCTATTATTCCACCTTATACCACCTTTAATCATGAGCATGATAAAAAATCACCTCCTGTAGAAGCTTTACATAATGTATACACTACATGATTCAATATGATGACTAAACAAGGTTATAGAGGTTTAGGGCTTGGAGTTAATGAGCATGGTATCAAGTATCCAGTTCATATACCCCCTAAATAGGATATGAATGGTGTTGGTTGTGTTATCTCTATTGAGCACTAAAGGTTGTCATTAGTATCAAAGGTTATCTACAATATCAGTCGGTTACTTAAATTGAGCTAGTCGGTAACTAGAAGTGAAACAAACCAGTTGGTTAAGCATATACACTGAGAATCAAACAGTTTACCTAGCACCAGAAGACACCAACATTGAGTGATAGTAAACACCAAGTAGTTTATACAGTATTTACTGATGATCATAGGAAATGACATAGTAATCAGGAATGACACATTCTTCTATGCAAATGGTTACAATAGATCTGAAAATGGTTTACCAAGATTGAGGAATATTTATTGTCAAGATACTCATTAAATGCAATGTATATCTTATGTAATAGTTCGATCTAGGTCATTTTTGTACATCGTAGATCTTAGGGTTTTGTCTAAGATGTGTAACCTAATTTTGTTAAGCGACATAAAGTAGTATGCTATATAAATGTATCTTTGCATCATTTGTGATGAGAACTAATGTAATGCCCCTCCAACCCTATCAAGTCTTGGTTATGCTCTCTAGAAATTAGGAAAAGCTATATGTGAGAATGGTCCTTCTTGAAATGGTTTCTTAAATTGAATCTCTTCCAACTCACCTTAATGTCATATTTTAATATGAGAAATAATAATAATTGCATAGGTATGTTCCTATACATCTTGTGTGTCAGCAATAGTTTAGGACCTTAATGCTGAAAGGATCACCTGATAGACTTATATGCTTTTATGCGAAATGCTCATTATTATTATTTATGTGTACCTTAGGTTAATTGATTATAATAACTTAAGGGTTAGATGTGTTACCTTCTCTAATAAAGTTACTTGGGATTAGACATGATTAATGCATTTAGGGTTATATGATTTGTTTATCTTGTTTTGATAATGAGACATTTTGAGTACATTCCTGATGGTTAAATGGGTTTGTGAAAGTTAATAGATGAATTATATTTACATGATTATGTTATGATACAATTCTTGTTATACAATATGGAAAAGACATTATTCTAATACTAACCACACTAATCCAATCATGCTTTGTGGATGTCACTATCTGATGTGAGTGCAGGATACGGGGAGGAAGTTGTAGTTACTCCTATAGGAGGTCCACATGATGTCACACTCTCCATCCTTGTTTGTCACTGTCTATTTATATATATATGTATGAATGTTGGTTGGTGTTGCAGGATGCAGGTACTAGGCATTGACTTCACCTGGCTACACAGGTCTGAGCGTGCCTTCAAAATCCTCGAACTATTGTTGTGTGGAGATATTACCAAGATTACTCTCAAGGTTACCGTGGACTTAGCTTTCCATTTAGGAGGTTACCCTAGTTGGGGGATCCGAATGCACTATGTGATGTGGTCTTGTGATTTATGATTTGACGTTGTTCTGTGATTTATGATGTGAGTTAGATTTATCCTTGTAAGTATGTGTATATAAATAATATTTATTTTATATGTGTTACATTAATTGTATGTTATATAGGTATGTGTATATGTGGGTGCACACACACATACCCATGCTTATATAAATAATAATATTTGTATGGATTTATCGATTGTTTAGTGTTATGTTATTTATAAGTAATTCAATGAAGTGTATTAAATAAATGTATTAAATAAAAAGTGAAAATAATATTAATAATAGTAATAATAAAAATAAATGCTCTTTGTAGTAAAACTAGCTATCTAGGAGGGGTTGAACTTGAGACCTCCTAGAAGTTAGGCTAGTTGGTTTCCATGTGTGCTATGTGGTTTTCTTGAAAGTTATTTGTTGAGTGTTCTTGTTATGATTTCTTTTGAAGTTAATTTTAATTAAATTTATTAAAACTTTGTTAAGTGCTTACGTGAATGATTTGTTTATTTTCAAACCAACTATGGAAGTTGGAGAAGTCACTTCCCATAAAGAAACTCCTCCAACCACATAGTTGGAGGATAAATATTTCAATTTTGTGTGGTTTGAGGGAAGGATTTTTCGGGAAGATTTTTGGAATGCGTTGAATGGATTTTTTTCCAAAATTTTATTTTTGATGTCTAAGTTTGAGAGTTTTTGTTTGGTGAGGACAAGTGGGATTAGATTTTTGGGTTTTGATTGCCAGAGGAAGCTTACTAGGAAGCTATCTACTCAAGGCTTGCAGATTTCCAAAAAGGTCTCCAGCCAAGGGAAGAGAATTCTCTACAGGACCCCAGGTAGGGTCTATATTGGGATAAATTCTCCATTTCTCTTGTGTGTGGGCTTGTGATTTTAAGTGTTATGTTATTTGATTGTTATGCAATAGGTTACTACGAAATTAAAAAAGGAAATTTAAGTGTTATATTGTCTGTGTATTATGTTGCCAGAAAGAAATTATGTAAATGTTTGTATAGTTTTTAATAGTAAAATCTTTCCTAGGAGTTTGGGATTTCTTGTGATACTTCCTTTTTATGTTTGTGAGATTTATGTAATGATTTAGGGAATTTTAGGAAGGTTTGGGATGGTTTAGGAAAGATTGCAGTCCTTCTTTTCCATTTTTCCTTTTTGTAGGCCTTCTCTATGAATTGATGTTTTTAATTTGATTTAATCTTATCTAAGACTTAGGTAGTGTTGAGGATGTGTTTTGGATGTGGTAATGAGGTCCCTACATTAGGTTGATCTCAGGGAACCTTTCCCAAGCACTCTCCATGCCTTAAAAAAGTAATTTTTTGGCCTTTTCGGTTGATTCTGAATTAATTTCATAAAAGTGCCCTGTAGTGTCGTATGACATTGTATCCATACTCATATGAAACTTGGTCAAAAGTCATATGGGAATGCATACATTGTCGTATGGGTTAAAATAAGTTCTAAAGTGTTTTCAGGAAGTTTAAAATTTAATTTTATGGAAGTACCTTGCAGTGTCGTATGACATTGTAGTTATACCCATACGACACTTGGTTAGATGTCGTATGGGAATACATACATTGTCGTATGAGTTTATATAGAAAGTCATTTGGAGTTTTTAGGGTTTCAGGGGCTTAATATTTACAGGATTTATACAGGTATAACATTTAAGTATAAGATACTTTAAGTTATACTTTTTTAAAGGAATTAGGTACCTTTCGAGATGATTGGGATAGGTTTCAACTTCATAGGAGTTAAGATGCAAATTATAGATTTTGGTCTTTTTTGAAAATTTCAGACTTAGCCAAATTTTAGGCACATGAGCTTTTCCTAGACTTATAAAAAAACAAGCTATGGAATGTTGTGTTTATGCATGTGGAAGTTTGTATCCCCTATGTATTTTTATTACTTGTTGTGTTGAGGTTATATGGTTTACGTATGATGTTTTTTTGCACTTGGCATATTATTGAGCTTAGTTTATGAGGCTAGGACTTGTCTCAGTGGCCTATGTGCATGGGACGGTTCCTTAGACCTATAAATGAGCCTTTGAAAGTTGTACTAATGCATTTGGGTGGGTTTGTAAAAAGTGATAACCTTAAAAATTAACCTAGGAAGGGGAGATTCAAAAGATAATGAAAGAAAATATAATAATGGCCACACAGACCTGATTGGAGTACCGGGACTAGGGATAACTGCCAGGATGGATCCCTATTCATAAAGGGGGGACCGGGCTTACATGGTTTCCAAGAAGGATCCTAGTATACAGGTTATGTGATGACACTCACTTAGGTGGTCTCCTAGAACCTTAACCTCGGTGTTTTAATATGATGATATTTTTATGTGCCTTATTCTTTTTATTTTGAGTCTTGGATTTATTGGTATTTAAGACTTAGATTGCCTTAAGGCCTTGAGAGTACCTTGGTTCTATCTCCTAGCACGTGGGGTGGAACTTTATTAGTTTCACATGGTTGGGTGGCAAATCTCTTTCGAGGTATTGTTCATGGTTCATGTCATGGCTTGGATTTTGAGTTGTTCAGTGGTGAAGATTCTATTCTTGTATCATGTATCTCTATCTTTTGTTATCAAGATGTAAAGATGTATTGTAAGCCCTTGGGAAACTTGATGTAATTATCTTTCTATATTCCTTTAGGCAATGTGCAGTAACTGTAATTATGTTTGTAAAAGGAAATTGTAAGAATTAAGTTATGTATATGTGAAGGGTAGAATTATGAATCTAAAAAGGGATTGAATATGGTTAAATCAATGAGTAATTTCCTACCTTATATCTCTTGTGAATTTTAAATGAAATTTATAGTAATGGTTCTATGCAAACCTTTGTAATGAAAGTACTCATGGATGTAAACTTATTTAAAAGGAAACTTGTTTTGATATATGGTTAGTGAAAAGATATGCTAAGGGTTCAAGGGTATCTCTAGGTGAAGTAATAAGGTAAAAGGAAACATGTATGTTATTGAAAGAAGTAATGGGATGTGATTTCTTAAATGTATAGTTCAATGTGAGTGATGTTTGGTTATTCAAACTAGGTTTTAATATAAATCCTTTATTTACAAGGTTATAGTTGATAATTTGTGGAAGTTAAACTTGTGGCAAAAATGATTCATTAAATGGTTTATGTTGGTTAGAAATATATGGTTAAGTACTTTACACTCCTATTATTATATTGAAAATAGAAAGTAAGGACTCTTAATGGAAAAGCTTAATTGAGTTTTGATGGTGCAATTGATTTGAGCATAGATAATGTTAAGGAGTAAATAAATATGAAAGAATAAATGTACTTAGTGGATGAGATATGTAATGTGTGCTTGTTTCACTTCTAAAAGTAAATTATGTGTTAGTTTGGTAAAGAAAATTAATTCAACTAGCTCATTAATGTAATAGGTTTTGATGTGAAATGGTATTAATGTAAATTGAAGTTGAAATGGAAATAGAATTTGTTAGATTAAGTAATTAAATGAAATACTTGATAATGGTAATTGAATTCACTAAGGGAACCTTAAGGAATGTACTTGTGAATGGTAATGATGATCTGTTAGAATGTTAAAAAAAAATTTAGTTGTAATTTTAGGTCATAGACCTGATTCCTTATGGGTTCCCTAGCGGGGACATTACAACTAATGTATGAATCATGGAGCACTTGAAGCACTTGCCTAACTTCACGTCTATTAGTTGACAGAGCAGATCAGTATTTAGAATTTTATCAGATTAAGCAGAATCAGAGCAGGCTAACTGAGCAATACAAAGCAAAGATACATCACAACAAAGGTGATATTTTGTCAGTACTTTATAGATATGTATCAGACAATCAAGTTGTCATTATAAAATAATTTCCTATTGCTTTCTAATAATTTTAATAGAGTTTTGGCTAATTCTCTTAACATAGTAGACTTGACAGTCTTATGTAAATCTCTTAACCGAGTGCAGACTTCATTAGTGTTGTTAAAATCCTATAACTAGGTAAATCTAGCTGATCTAATATGTTAGTCCTAACAGGGTAAGATCACTAGAAGTGATCAAAACTTGTAGCCCTAATAGGCAAACCTTTTATATCTGTAGTAGTGAGGAATTTGTGGGTGTCATCCCCACTGTAGTTTTTACCTTCTAACAAGGGTTTCTGTGTTACCAAAATACTTGTGTTATGTGACTGTTATATTGTTGATTTCATGTTATTTACTTTCATAAGTTGAATGTATGAATGATACATGTATTGGATGCAAGTTATTTTGGAAGGTTATCACTGTTTGTTGTTTTAGATTTGAAAGGTTAGTGAGTTAAAGTTTTTATGGGCACTAATTCACCCCTCCCCTCTCAGTCCCTATCTCTCCTTATTCCAACAATTGGTATCAGAGAATAGTTCTCTTATTAAACAATTTAACCATTGAAGGGTAAATATCTAGATCATGGAGAGGTATAAGCTAGAAAAGACTATTGAGAATTAGAAGATTCAGATGCAGATGTTTATTGAACAGTATAAGAAATCCAAGGAAGGACTAAAGAAATTAATAGTTGAAAGGAAGAACCTAGCTATTCTACAAAATGAGGTCAGTTATCACGAAGAAGAAATTGATGATATATTTGATCATGTTGGATCTAGTTTTGGAAGTATCTCTGATGGATCTGAAAGCATAATCTTTGATTTGTCTAAAAAGAATCAACATTTAACCAAACAAGTGAAAGCACTGCAAATTGGTCAAGAATCTCAGATGGTGAGAATGGTAGAGACAATGAACAATGCTAGACAAGCTGAACAAGAAAGGAATTTGGCTACTGATGACTGAAGACAAATGACTAAACAAATTCAAGCAAAAGAAAATGAAATACATAGACTCACCAATCACCATTTTCAAGTATCTAATCAAATGATGACTGTAAATCAAGAGGTCAATCAAGTAAATGGAGAATTGTCAAGAAAACTTGAAGAAGTTGCAAGAATTAGAGAGGAAAATGAAAAGCTAAGAAATAAAGCAAAAACTCAGCAACAACACAATGAAATGAAGAAATTGGCTGAGGACAGTTCTAAGAAGATTGATGACTTTCTGATTAATCAAAGAAGATTTGGGAGTAGAGCTAGGATAGGCTATTCCGGCGAAGGAGAATCATCACATCAAAATGAACAAGTCAACAAAAATCAAAGTCAAAGAACTAAAGTGTTGACATGTTATCACTATGGAAAATCAGGACATACATCTAATGTGTGTAGAAGCAAAGTACAAGGTAAACCTCCTGTAACTCCTAAATTCAATGGATATTGTTATTATTGTGGTAAGTATGGTCACCAAGCTTATGAGTGTAGAGATAAATAAAATGATATTGATAACAATACTACTATGGAGAAAATATGCTATACTTGTAATAAACATGGACACACTGCATGAGAATGTAAGGCAAGATGAAACAAGTATGGAATCCTAAGCAGAAAACACAATGCAAGCCGTATCAACTGAAGAAAAAAGGTAAATCTTATGTTTGGGATTATAACACATGGGCTAACTATGTTGCATGTGGTAGATATGGGCACATTGCAGTGAATTGTAATAGGAAAAGATGGGCTGGACAATCGAGAAGCTAGACAAGCACTGGGATGGCATGTATGCACTGTCATAAAGTTAGTCATTTAAGCAAAGACTACAGAGATTGAGCACCAAAGGAAAATCATGTATTTGAGAGTGGATACATTATTGTAGATATCATGAAGATAAGGAACACTATGTGGAAGAAGGCATCTAATGAGAATGCTGAGTCAAGTAATGTTGTCAGTGAAACCTTGTTCACTGGATTGGGTGACATAGGTACCTCCACTTAAGGTGATATAGGTATGTATGGGACTAACATTTCAAAATGATCACATTTTACATACAGTTCCTTATATATGATGAGTACATACCAAATTTGCATGAAAAGAGATGCATTGTGGTTTATATGTTAAGAGCTAGAAAAGTTACATAATCGGTAAATGCAAGACCGAGAGTTGATTACCCGTCGGTAATCACTATTCAAGGTTAATCGAGCACGTGTATCAACCGACAAAGAAATTGTGTTAACCGAGCGGATAAAAGTTTATAGTTTTTACCGAGATGACAACTGTTATGAAAAAAATTAGGTCAAGCATTTAATGCACAAAAGTTTGAGCGGAAATATCAAAAAATCTATAAATACATGAGAAACAAAGTTTATTTTCACATTGCGATCTCAAAGATAGAAGATTTCATAGAAAAGAGTTTGAGCTAAAAGGATTTTTAGAAGGATTCAGGGCTACTATAGATCAAACCAACATCACTCTTCGATGATTCTGAGTAAGTACATTTTCTACCAAACACTTTATTAACCTACCGCTTTTCGAAACCCTAAATCAATTTATGGCATCTACATCATCTACAAGAAAATCACACAGTGTTGAGGAAGAAGTAAATCTAATTGTTAGAGTGAATTTTGATGAACCTAAGTACAAAAAACACCCCAAGATTGCATCACAAATGGATTCAATGGGTGCTTTTTCAAGCATCCCGGATAGGGTTTTATTAACAAAAGATGTACGGTCATTTATACATTGCAAGATTGGAGAAGTAGGAGATTTTTAGACTATTGTGGCATATAAAAAATTGTGTGGCACCGATGGAAAACTGAAAATAGGATATGAACAGATTGAGAAATCAAGGTTATTGTGCACCATACACTTTCCATAATCATTCAAAATAGACTGGATAAGGATTGTATTGAGTCGGTATCATGATGGAAAATTATGGTTGGATAAACTAGTAGAGGTCACAAAGAAAATGATCAGTAGGGTTACTGGCTACCCTACAACTGACAAGGAAAAGGCTTTCCGAAGCTCTTCCTAACCTGATGTTGAAAAGAGCACTAGAGCTACATGGGACGGTCGAGCATTGAAGATTTCATCAATTAAAGACCTAGCAGTAAAATTTGTAGCACATGTGATCGGGTACAAAATATTTCAATCGAGTAGACTAAACAACGTACCCTGTAGCGTAGTAGACATGGCATATAAAATTGTGAAGAAAGATCACCAGATTGATCTTGCAGAGATACTGCTGAACCAATTACAAGAAAACATGAAGACTATAAGGTCAAAGAAGTCAAACACATGTAAGTTTGGTTCACTCATTGTTTGTTTATTTTTCTATCTACAGAAGTATCTCCCTAGCATCGGTAAAGTAAATTGGACAACAAATAAACTGATAACTGTACAGATTACCGAGAGGATGAACAAGTTAGGAGATGATTTGAATAAATATTTTAGTGAGTACTTTAAAGAATTTTAGACCAGGATGAACCAACGGAGTAGAATTCCATGGGAATTAGTTAAGTAATTTGAGATAGATATTTGTTTTCTGGTAGACACAAATCATTCAATGATAAGAGCAGTTGAACCTAGAATGAAATGGCTAGCACCTATGGGATATGAAATGAACTATGATTTCACTTTGAAATCTATTGAAGCACTACTAGCACTACCAAAAGACCCCAAGGCCACTAGGTTTGGAACCTATGAAGAAGCTAAGTCAAGAATCTCAACAAGATTGGCCATTAACAAAATGTGTAGGAAGGAAAAGAAGATGAACAAAGACCTAACAACTGAATTTGGAGATTTCTCTAACTCATCTGAAGAGACAATGGTTGAACAGGCAACTGAAGGTCAGTTAATGTTGGCTGACAAGGTGTATGGTAGTGAGGAAACTTAATTTGATGGAGAACAAGAAGCTACACCGGTTCCTCCTCTTAAACCTCCATAGAAGAGACAATTACTAGTACAGACAAGTGCACAGACAAGATCATCAACTACAGCTTCACCACCACAAAAGAAGGAAGCAGAGAAGGTAATAAAATGAAAGGCAGCTTCACCAACAAAAACATATGCAAAGAAAGGTTCCAAGGTTGAAGCTGGGGCACTGAAGAAAAGGAGAAGACTAATAAGAGGTAAAGAAGACCTTAAGGATACTGAAAATGAAGAAGACATTAGTCAATTCAAAGTGGTCATCAAAAAGGTAAGGTCAATAGATGAAGTCATTGAAGATATCATTGAGAACGACGACCTTGCTGATCCAAAACTTAGCAGATTTGACAGAATGTCAAATGAGGATCAAACAAAGATTGAGGAGGCAGTCATCTAAATGATGATAAAGTTTAAAAGAGTTCCATTAGAATTTGCACTATCATTACCGAAGGAGTTGGATGATAGAATAAATAAAAAATGGGCTTATGCACTAGACACCGAGAAGAGAAAGAGAGAAATATCTCTAGTTTGGGAAGCCCCACATCTAGGCCTAGCAGAAATTGATGAACTCATGGTTAATCATCAAGCAAGATTTTCTGTAAAGAACCGAGCCATGATGATACTGAATGAGAACATGGTAGATGTAGATGAGACTAGTGATTCCCTATGGAGATCAATTTTTAAAGCCAAAGAACAAGCTGAGAAAAATGCATTCTTAAATCTATCTAAAAAGAGAAAAAATTCCAAAGGAAAAGGTATCTACATTGATGATACTATAGCAGTGAAGTCTAAGGACTTTGGTATATTAGCTATCGAGGTAATTGATATCATTGATCAAAAGGAAGACATAAATATTTCACAGGATACACCGGATCTAGTAGAGATCCAAATGAAGAAGAAAATTGATGATGATGTACTCATTGAGGACATCGCAAATGGTGATCCTGATGACAAGGATGATGAGGATGTAAATATTGCACTAGAAAAAACTCACGATGAAGCTCAAGTCACTGAATGTGCATTTACATCATTACCAAGTGAGATTCTTGTACTTACAGAAGTAGTAGAAATTCTTTCACAGGAACAACCCGATGGCTCAGACCCTGAGCAACATAAAGATACAACAAGGGAACAAGACACCGAAACACCTGCAAAGACACATAAGTCTAAATGAATAGAGGAAACTACTACAAAAACAAAGGCACAAACTGAGCCTATGACAACCAAGGTGATCCCACATGACACCACACCTGAGGCTCCCACTCAATCAACTAACACATAGGTTATTGAGGAGCAGAGGAAGGAAGAGAGTGTGTCAACCGGGAAGGATACTCCAAAGGTAGAAGACAAGGTACTTGTCACAATTGTGAAGAAGTCAACCCTTGCACCAGAGAAGAAGAATAAAAAGAAAGAAAAAGGGCCAATCACCCTAGATGAAGTTATAGTAATACTCGAGTGTGACTTGAGGACCCTTAGCCCTGAGGAATTAAGCAAATATGGGGAACTATGTACAAGAAAAGCAACACAAGAAAAGTTGAAGCAAGAAGCTAAATGCAAAGAAATCTTAACAGATGTTAGGGATATCTTACAATAGGTAGTACCTGAAGTGAGCATTGATGCAGATGCTCCTATCATAGATCAAATTTCTATTCTTACTAAGAAGATAAATGTCCCGGACATTGATGCTGACAAGAGAATTGAAGAAAGGGCAAAGTCCAGGATTCAAGAGAAACAGGTAGAAAGCATCAGCCAAGAAGTGGCAATAAACAAGGTCAAATTATCTGAGGTAATAACCAAAATAAAATCTATAACCTAGTTAATTTTTCAATTCATACTGAAGCTATGCACTGTGGAAACCTTCACTGTTGAGATCAATGAAAAGATCAAAGGTCTGGAAAATGGAATCAAGACCAGTGCAAATGTAGCTATCATCGAGCCACAAGCTTTCTCGAAGAACATTCACAAAGTTCAGGAATTCTGATAGTTGATAGCAGATCTCAAGAAACAAGAAGAGAAGATCACCGATCAAGTCACAAAGTTACAAAAAGAACTCCTTCCATACCTGAAGATTTTTGAGAAACACATTGTCAAAGTAGAACAACTTGTTGGAACACCAAAAATTTTTGTGTTGGAGAATATCTTTGACATGCATGCACAAGTCGGTCTTGAGCATATTGCTCTCACCAACTTGAAAGAGGAATGGGAAAACCTCTTGGAGTCCGTAAAGAAAACCCATCAGCACATTTTTGACAAGATGTTAGTATACCATTTAAATTTTGTATTTGGCATTACTATCAAAAAGGGGCAAAACAATGTATATGTCAATATGCCAAATATGTACATAGATGCTACATATACTACATATTACCGGGAGCATGCACCAAGGGGGAGTAAATAGAAATTTTGATAAGTATATATGTATATGGTGGAGTTATAAGGTATATATAGAAATTTTTTTCTTTATACATCCAAGTTTTGATACTAATGCCAAAGGGGGAGATTGTTATCTCTATTGAGCATTAATGGTTGTCATTAGTATCAAAGGTTATCTACAATATTAGATAGTTACTTAAATTGAGCTAGTCAGTAACTAGAAGTGAAATAGACCAGTCAGTTAAGCATATACATTGAGCATTAGATAGTTTACCGAGCACTAGCAAACACCGACACTGAGCGATAGTAAACACTGAGCGATAGTAAACACCGAGCACCAGTATACACCGAGTAGTTTATACAATGTTTACCAATGATCACAGGAAATGACATAGTAATTAGGAATGGTACATTCTTCTATGCAAATGGTTACAACAGATCTAAAAATGGTTTACCTAGATTGAGGAATATTTATTGTCAAGATACTCATTAAATGCACTGTATATCTTATGTAATAGTTCCATCTAGGTCATTTTTGTACACCGTAGATCTTAGGGTTTTGTCTAAGATGTGTAACCTAATTTTGTTAAGAAACATAAAGTAGTATGCTATATAAATGTATGTTTGCATCATTTGTGATGAGAACTAATGTATGAATCATAGAGCACTTGAAGCACTTGCCTAACTTCAAGTCTATCAGTTGACAGAGCATATCAATATTCAGAAGTTTATCAGATTAAGGAGAATCAAAACAAGCTAACCGAGCAGTACAGAGCAGAGATACATCACAACAAAGGTGATATTTTGTTAGTACTTTATAGATTTGTATTAGAAAATCAAGTTGTCATTAGCAGATAATTGCCTATTGCTTTCTAACAATTGTAATATAGTTTTGGCTAAATCTCTTAATAGAGTAGACTTTATAGTCTTATGTAAATCTCTTAACCGAGTGCACACTTCATTAGTGTTGTTAAAATCCTATAGCTAGGTAGATCTAGCTGATCTAATATGTTACTCCTAACAAGGTAAGATCACGAGAAGTGATCAAAACTTGTAGCCCTAATAGGCAAACCTTTTCTATCTGCAGTAGTGAAGAATTTGTGGGTGTCATCCCCACCGCAATTTTTACCTTCTAATAAGGGTTTCTGTGTTACCAAAATACTTGTGTTATGTGACTGTTATATTGTTGATTTCATGTTATTTAATTTCATAAGTTCAATGTATGAATGATACATGTATTGGATGCAAGCTATTTTGGAAGGTTATCACTGTTTGTTGTTGTAGATTTGAAAGGTTAGTGAGTTAAAGTTTTTGTGGGCACTGATTTACCCCTCCCCTCTTAGTACCTATCTCTCCTTATTCAAACAGGTTGTTCACAATCTCAATTTGAGGTGGGTGATGTTGATCGTAATCCTCCTCTTCATCCTACACCTACCTTAGATAACCCTGATACTCGTCAAGATATGGCTAAGAAGGTGTATGTTCAATTAATGAATTCCAAGAAAGAAATCTTTAAACCTATGCTGAAAGATGCTTTATCCAAGTACAAATGTCCTTTTCATTGTAGTAATACACATTTACTTATTGATTGTAAGCATTTCAAGTTATATGTTAGGGAAAGAGCTTCTTTAGGAATTATATCTCACTCTCATGCAATTTTACAATTCCTTCATAATTTTGATATAGGGGTTACCCCTCATTTTGATATAATATAGATTTATTCTCCTCTTGTCTCTAGACTGGGGGGCAAGAGGTGTATTTCCACCTAGTCTCCTAGGATACATTAGGATTTTAGCATATATTGTGTCTTGAGCTTAATTGGTATTCTTTCTATCCTATTTCTCTATGGTATTGTATTATGTTTATAATCATCCATAGATTCTATATTCAAGATATCTTTTCTAAAACATTTGTGGCTTACTTTGGGGTCTTGCCAGTTCCACCCGATTTGAGGTCAAGCATAATTGAATGTTGCCCTATACTATAGACCTAGAAGTGAACTCGCTTGAATATTTTAAAGTCTCTGCCAATCCATTTAACTACTTTGTTCAATTAATTCCAAATGCAATTTCTACAAATTTGATTATTTTCAGTTCAGGATGTTCTGGAGAGGTAACTTTGAGGATTATTTTTGGATAATTGGCTGATCACTTTGGGAACCTGATTATAACGTTATTTTCTATGCATAAAAGAGATCATTCATCCAGGGTTTCAATCCATGAGGTTTCCTTTTGACAGGTTTGCAAGATCAGACAAAAAATGTTTTATGTTGATGAAAAGTGCAGATAGAACAACTTCGCAAAGAAGCTATTTTCCAAAATTCATAGCTTTTTGCAAGATGATCATCTCTAGTTGATGGTTATTTTGTTGCATTCCTTGCATATGAGTCTTCTCCCAGATTCAATGGCTTGCCTTCATCTTATCTTTTGATATTTTTAATCCATCTTCTTCAGGGGCAGTTTGCAGTGATTTTAGTTTGTGTTTGCTGGAAATTTTGAACAGGTAATTTCAAATTTTAAAATCTCCTACCTCATTCATTTTTTGGAAAAGCCGTCTAACAGAGTGTTTCCCTATATTACAAAGTTCATATTCACCGACTTTCAACTTCCAGTGATGAGTTTTGAGCAGTATTTTAAAAGGGCGATTAGAGGCAATTGATTTAGTTTGTCGATTGACGAAGTAATAGAAATTGAAGTTTTTAATTATCTGATTATTCATATCGGATCTAGTTGCAAGTGCTAGTCATTGTAAATGTATTTGGGGTTCAGTTGTACGAAATCTTTTTTTTTAGCCGGACCCACTTTGGGCCTGACTTGCCTCATTATTCCTAAAAGAGCCTTGCAGTCTATCCTTAGAACCAAGTTTGAAATCCATCACTGCATATCAAAGCAAAGATTTTTGTTAAAATTTTTAGTTGAATATGCTATGGTAGACATGCATACATATTTTGGAAACACACAGAGTTTATTTTTGTTTGACACAAATTTTTATCTCTTGGAAAGTAATGATTGCCGGTTGTGAGCAGTAGACAACATAGAAGATTGCTTTGATTATAAATCAGCTTCCAGACAAAGCTATTGCACTTGCTCCTACACCATATATAGAGGTGAAGCTCACCTTGAGAGGAAAAGTGAAATTTTGAATCATATGCATATGGAAATACAACAAATTATAGAACTTGTGCCGGTTACTGCTTTGAGACTTCAACCAATAATCCTTCGAAGGATGCCTCACAAAATTATTCACAAAGATTGGAATGCTTTGTATGTGGAGAAAATATTATTTGATAGGAAAGTATGCACTAAAATGAAGAGTATTGTACATGTTGCAGGCGCTAATCAATATAAGAACTGTATGCACCAAATAAAGAGCCAAGCACACCAATATGTGTGCACACAAATAAAGGGAGTTGCCAGCATAAAGTAAAAATTGTCTGTGCATAACAAAGAAGTGGTACCATGCACCATGGGAAGTCTGGATGCTGCTAGACTTGTTCCTTACACACAAATAGTTTTTTTCTTGTGCACAACTTTTTGGTCCTGCACACATCTTCCACTTTCCTGTGCACATCAAAGTAAAAAAGTGAATAAAAGCCAGTGTAAGAAATTTATTAAAGCCAGTGTAAGTAAGTATATAAGGCACCAACATTTGAAATTGAAGTTGGTAGATGAGTGTTTAAAAACTAGTGTACAAAGTGCAAGGGTCTTCGTAGAGACTAAAGGGGAGGCTGCTATCATTGCTAGCACTTTTGAAGAGAATAATTTTTTTTTTAAGGAAGTGCGTGAGTACAATGCCACCATCATTTAAACTAAAGGATGCCAGTTTTAATAGAAAATAGAAGCTAGTGTTTGAATAAGAGGAAGTCGACATGGGAAATGAGGCTTGTTTCCATGCAAATGCCCTCCACTTAGTGCATTATCTACAGAATAGTGTTGCGTGGGTTTTCTTTGGATGATGCGTGAGCATTATGGTGCTGTGTGAGCCTCCAATGTGGGCTTGCATGAGCTTGTAAGAGGATCTTTTCAAATATATGCTATCTACTTAGTATTTTGTTTGTAGACATGGAGGAAGCATCTAAAGGTATGTATAGTATCCAGGCCCCAACAAAGAGCATTGGCCATGCGTATGAGGAGTTTGGGTGGATAGAACAATGGGCTCTGTATTGGGGATTTAAACCCACATTTACTGGCCATCATGTAAAAGGAATTTTTAAATACAAGGGGACTCAAAGTAAGTGTAAAGTGAATAGAAAGGAAGGTTTGGAGGGTTTGTGTGGGCCCGAGTAGTGCATGTCAGCTGGGCACACACTATGGAGTATATTTTGAATGAATATTTAATAAACTCAGTGGGGATTTATCCCACATTCATCACGGGATAGCAAACAAAGTTGTTTATAAGGCAATAAACACAACATGTTAGTGTCCAAGTATGGACGCACAAACATAGGCCACTATGCATGTGCACATGGTTCGAGGTCAACACTTAACAATGAGTTGGAAATGACATGGCAAGTGGGCCCCACACAGGCTAAGGTAAATTTTCATGAAGTATGCAGTGAGTGCCTTGAGATATGTTTTGGAGATCAATGGTGGTCGCATGATCATGATGAGGGAAATTGCCCTATGCGATCATGCGACAGAGTGACATGTGGTAGCTCCGATGACATGGCGGTGTGGTTGTAGTTCAGTTCACAGGTGGAAACTACAACAAACCAGATGTTGACATGTGGCAAAGATAGTGACGTGGCATCGATGACTATGCAATGTTGCAAGCAACTCCAATTGGATGGTGAGGTGGTGATGAGGTGGTCTATTGGACCAACCAAATTGTGCCACATGGCACATGTGGGACCTGGCCAGTTTTAAATATATGTGCAAAAGATAAAAGAAATAGTTAAAGTCAAGACTATGCATACTTTCAAAATTTTAAGTGTGACAGTTGCTCATGGAACAAAAAAATGAAAATGATGTTGCACGCTCTATTTTTTCTCAAACATAGGCATATAGTATACCGTTGGAAACAACGGGAAATGACAGTTTCAATAGCGGCATTCTAAATCAATTTTGAGAAAGTAGGAAAGAGCAGTAAGAGCTTTGGTTTTTGAGGTCAAATTTTGGTGGGAAGAGAAGTTGTTTGCAAAATTGATCTTTTTGGAAAGAGACAGGTGTCATGGTAGAAATATCTTTTAGGTCTTTTCCTGAGGGATATATATGAGATCTTTTCATTATTGTAAGGGTTCCTAATTCTCTATATTTTTTCTCAGAATTGGTCCCAAGTGCTCTATGGGATGGGTAGGAGATGTAGGCTTAGTTTTCTGCCTAGTTTCATAATACTGACTGATGACTTTTATCTCAGTCTAGGGTACATCAGATTGCATTAGGTCATGTTTTTTTTGTAATAAGCAATGCTACTGATTTTTTGCCAATATTGAAGTGGTTAATATTGAAAGACATTGTGTATACATGTGATGATATAACATTTTGAATAAAAGCCAAGGTTTACATCTCTCCTATGTGTGTTCTTTGTTTGAGTTATGTGTTGATGTTCTTCAGGTTTGATCTAGGATCAAATTAAATAAGCTTTGGATATAACACTAATTCTCTGAGGTTTGCACAAGGATATAAGTAAGTAGTGTGAAGTCAAGAGTCCTTTGATAAAATCCACCACAGGGTGATAGCATTTTCAAAGGATAAAGATCATCAAAGATTAAATATATTTGTCTATGTATCTCATTTTTGCAGTGAAGATATTGCCCAATGGATAAGGCACTGGCCAGGGATGAGCCTATTATGTATAAATGACTAACTGATGGAATTTTGTTGTATACCTAAAACATTTGATACAAATTTATCAAAAATCTGTGAAGTATTGTGACCTACCTGTTCTGCCTCATCTTATGGTAATGGAGAATCAATGAATGAGTGGTTCTCATTTAGTAATTTCTTACCATCCATCTATTATATTTAAATCCAGTTAGTGATTAGTGAAATAAGTTTTGTTTTACTAGGTTAGGAGCACCCTCCTTGGTTTTGTAGAGCCAGAAGTGCAGAGGGCAGTCTTGTCCCTATAGTTGGTCCAGTCATCTTAGATCTTTATATTTGGATCTAACCCATCCTTAAAAACTATAGATGTATTGGTTTCTTATGAAAGCATAAAGTCCGATTTGAGGAACCAACAAAATAGTGACTCTGTTGGGGAATAGAGATGCAATAGTCATACTAAATCCAGTTTGATATCTCTGGTGTTATAGTAAAGTTTAAATAACGTGGGTACGAGTAGAGATAGACTCTTGGCTAGCTTGTTTATCATATCTAGTGGTTACCATTGAAAGAATAGAGTCAGAATTGAAATTTTTTAATATCATCTCACCAAGTTGTGAGTGGTGACTCTGAGATCCTCTGCTTGATTAGTGCAAATTCAGAATAAAAGATATGATGTATCTAGATCTGATAAATAGTGTGTAAAAAAATAAATCCTGGTGAAGTTTTGGTTGGCTGGAAAAAGATTGTGAATAAGTGAAACATTTTCCTCTTCAAGGAGGTCACAACTCTACGTGAAAAGAACCTAATGGAGCTACAAGGTGAGCTCTAAGATTTGCCATATTTTCAACCAATAAAAAAATAGCAGAAACAAAAGGAAAAAACTAGGTATTTCTCATTTTGTAATTTGTGTATTTACATGATCCTTATTGGGTGAAGAAGTCACCATAGAAAGGATTTTATATTTGTGGATCTGCATATTTCTTCAGATTTGTTGGAAAATCTTGGTTGTATTTTGGAGGATTATGTATGATTTGAAGAATCCATATGGCTGCATGAGTTATTTGTGATAAGAATTTGAAAATTTCATTGAGAGAAGATGCAACCCATAATGGATTCATGCAAGAGCTCTTTTGAACAAATGTATGTGCCATTATGTTTTCATGACATACATGGCTTGCCAAGAGTTAGTAAGAGTGAGTGTGAAGTAAAAAATGAAAATACAGACCAAGACATTGATGTCTCTGTTAATCACATCACCCATGAAGCTGATAATGAGGATCTACTCATTAAGATTGCTATTCTCAAAAAAGAACTTGTTGAAAATGATGCTATGTGCTGGCAGCTGCAAGAAGAAAAGAGGTTACAAGCAATGGTTGTTCTTCATTTCAATGATGAAGAAGCCACCAATGATAGTGCTATTTCTATTTGTGCTAGTGATGTTGATTATGATGTTGTTAGTGAAGTCAGTGAATATAAAGATATTGAACATGAATCTACAATTAATAATGTTTCTATTAATTTTTTAGATCCTTATTAGCATAAGAGGGCAACCTTCTTGTTTTAGTATAAAAAATGCTTGTGTAAACAACAAGGAGATGATTTTGAGGTAGATGAAAGTTGTTGTAGTGACTTCTCAGAAGTAAATGTTACAAGCCAGGAGATCTTGATTCCTATTTCCAGCAAAGAAGATGGTTGCAACGTCAAGCAAGAGCCAAAAGAAAGTGAACATGAAGTTCAATGTTCAATAAGCAATGATGAAATTTCAAAACTCTTGACTGATGATTTTCAGAAATATGCATCCGAATATGACTCTATGATTCCATGCCCAATCGAGATATGTTTTGATAATGATGATATCAGTAAAGGTATGGAGTATTATGCATCTAGCGTCAATCCTTTTTCTATACTTGGATTTGATACTTTGCAAGAAAATAATGCATGTGAATGTAATGAACATAATAATGTCATGTATGATGAATATGATGATTCATGTGTGGGTGTGGATTCAGTTTTTGATGAGCTTGGTAACACGGATTCTTGTATAGATCAACATGCTGAGGAAAATAATAAATCTAAATATATCTTTTCATCCATGCAAGTTTTAAAGGAACCATTATTGATGATACATGTTTATATGTGCAAAGTATTGATAGGAGTTGTCATTAGGATGAGGGGATGTTTCATTCTAGTTTGCAACCAATGTTGTAATTGACCATATTTCTTCTTTGCAAACTAATGAACAAGATAGGTGTGATGTTTTCGGCTATTGGAGTAAATTGAAGTATCTTCCTTCTCAGTTGATTAACAATGAAAAAGAAGGCAATGACTTGTTGCTACGTAATGTTCAACATTTTCAGTATTCTAATGATTCTTAACCACTTAATAATGGTGAGGATGTTGATTATTGTTCATTTGAAATATTCAAATGTATGGCAATATGTTTGATTAGACAGATAGGAGTGACAACCTCAGTTTACCTTTGATCCACAAAGATGAAAACAAA
This sequence comes from Chamaecyparis obtusa, assembly GCA_027943335.1. Lineage (NCBI taxonomy): Eukaryota > Viridiplantae > Streptophyta > Pinopsida > Cupressales > Cupressaceae > Chamaecyparis > Chamaecyparis obtusa. The sequence continues at coordinate 45,544 of BSBK01009690.1, forward strand.
ATATTTGATAGAGGTAAGAGGTGATTTCAATTTGATGGCTTTGGGCCATTTGTACATAGTGTGCTCATTGTATAGTTTCTTTTGTTTTAGTTGTGTGGAGTGTTTGTTTTCAATAAAGGTACCCTAGTTTTGAGAATAAAGAGCAAGAAGTCTGATTTCCCTTTTGAGTGGTCTGCTCTACCAAAGATTTTGAATTCTTTGCTTTCTCGCAAGGGGCATGCCTCCCCAGACAGAGCCACTATTGGAGCTCAAAAATTTGAATGGTGTTTTGACTCCATATTTTGAAATTTTTTCTAAGTGTCGGAATTGTGCCTTTGAAAAATCATTGAAGGAAGCGTAGTTTGAGTGCATAGATAAAAGGACCTATTGTTCTTCATGATGCGTCACTTGGATAGGGTGTTCATCACATATCATTTGACATATGTAATAGGTTTGAGGTCCTAATTTTCAGATCTGATAAGTTTTTGAAGTGGTCTTTTGGAGCTGTTCCCTAAAATCTGCGTTAAGTGTGTATCCTAATTTTCACTGAGAAGCCCAGTTCGGGGAAGTGCATTTGTTGCCCTGTGATTGGTCATAACATACAGGTGTAATACCCCAAAAATGGGCTATATGTTCATTAACCTCCTACATCCTCAAATCGAACAAAATCGACATAGAAGTCCTAACCTAAGGCACATCTGCACATCATCGAATCTAATTGATTATCTTAAATTCTGCATCAGAGAATATTCCTAGCAATATTCTTAATTATCTTAATTACCTTTAATTTAATGATTATTTGGCGATAAATCACATTTATCCTAAAGTTTGATTAATTGAATATTTTCATATTTAATTAATTAGATTTAATACTGCCACCTAATTAATTAATTAAATTTAATTCTATCTATTATAAATTGTATTATTTAATTTTGACAATAAATCCAAAATCCTATGATTAATTGATTAAATTCTTATTTAATTAATTAAAGCATGTTGTCATTATTTAATAATATAGTTTTTAATAAAAGTTTGATTTTAATAATTGATTAACCCATAAATCAATTGTTTTAATTTTAAAATCAGTTAAGTTGAGAATAAATCACTTTATTTTTAATTAATTTATAATTAAATCATGCACAATCAGAAAAGTAGGCAACTAGAAATTAACAATCAATTTTAAATTTAAACTCAACATCTGATGATGAGTTGTAAAAAATAAAACAAAAACTAAAGCTCTATTTTGAGTTAAAGCCTTGCTTTTGCATGATTTTATAAATTAAATATCTTTTATTTCTAATAACTCAAAAATCAACCTGAGTTTATCAAGACTGATTTATGGCTTTTTTTCATGCACCTCCAAAGCCTTGAATTTCTATAAAATCAAGGCTCAGCTCTTCATAAAGAATCTCATAATTTTGCGAGCTTACTTTGCCAAATCGTCTACGAATTGCACAACTATTTTGAAGAATTGGAATTTGGAGAATCAAAGCTTATTGCGAATCAAAGCTATTGTGAGATCAATTTGGTTTTTACATTCATTTAGATTCATTTTCATATCGTTGTTAGATCAATTCATTGCATATCAATTTCATCTTAGATTCTAGATTCATATCAATTTTGATCATATCATTGCATAGAAAATAAAAAAAAATATAGATTAATTGCATTCATATTTCATATCAGTTTTGCATTCAAATCCTTCATTTAGGTGTCGTCAAGGTCACCGATCTCGATAACAATCTGAGAACATCATACTCGCACCTATTAGAAGGCAGTAAATCGCCTAGTTAGTTTAGCTTTCAATTCATTGCACAATTTCATTTTTGCTAACCTCTAATGTTTTATTGAAGTGTTGTGTCTACAGATTAGGTACAAATGGCTTGGAGTTTTCTCTGAAATTATTTTTGCAAGTTGGACACATATCAGAGAAGCTACAGTAAAAAATTTAGAATTTTCTAAGATGTTTTGAATTTTTAATAATTTTTTCTTGAAATTCCAGAAAAAATTAATATCTAACGCAAATCATCATATTTTTTGGAAATTTTTATATTTTTGGAAAGCTCTTTAAGTTCTACAGGGGGTCCATTCTTTGTGTTTTAAATTTGGACGCAATATAATAGCTCAAATAGTCAATTTACAAAAACTAGTTTGTTTTGATAAAATGGGTCTCTAGGGCACAAATGAAGAGATTTTTCTAAAATTTTTACATTTTTGGAAAGCTCTCTATTTTGAATTTCTATTTTTGTGGCCAAAATCATAAAAAGAAAATCAGATCTTGTTGACTAGGTCAAATGCAGCAAAAAAAAAAAAGTTTTGTGATGGGTATGCACTTTTTTTTTTACATGGTTCAATGAATGATATAAGTTGTCATTTGGGTTAATTTTTGGTTATTATTGCTGATTATAACTGATTTTTAGAGCTAACCTTATGGTTTTCATAAGTTGAATATATGTTGCATATCTTGTTTGCTTGTTTGCTTGTTGGAGAGTTCGTCACTTGCTTGCATGGAAAAGCTCAACAAGAATTGCTAAAAATAGGTAAAATCTACTAAGCGCATTGTGAGGATCCCAGGTATTCTCCTTCATCTAATAACATTTCGATTTGGACTTAAAATAAATCTTTTATGTGTCTGGCTTGTGTGCATCTTTTCATGCTTTTGTCTACACACTTGCATAATTGATACTAGGTTGTGACCCTTTAAGGATTCATTAAGTAGTCTTAGATACTTGTGATTGATCTTGATTACAATCTTGGGTTATTGGACTCGCTAATCTGCCGACCCCTCATTCCACCCTGTGGTTTCAAGGCCAGCGCCACATTAAAGGGGAGGGGTCAACAGGACAGAAGTGTTAAGTGTTCCACTTGGCAACCCATTTATGCTTTTAGGAACTCACTTGTTTTCTAAGTTGGGGACTTGTTTTCAGCTTGTGTGAGGTGTTAAGTGTTCCACCTTGTGGACTCATCTCATATTCGCTTTAAGCGTTAAGTGTTCCTCTTTCTACTTTTTGGGTATTTTTGGTAGATTTGCTTTTTGGAAACATACATCTGTGCTCACATAGTAATTAGGCCCTATGAACACTATTCGTAATTCTTGAGAGATTGGATTCCTAGTGGAATCCTTCTTGATGACAGAATACTTGTAGGTAGGGAGGATACTTAGTGTGTTTCACATTCAACTTGGTTAGTGCATCTTCTTTTATTGATCGATACATTCTCTCCCAGGAGAGGTTGATAGATCACGTGGGGTTGACATCATGAGCTTTGGTGAATCAAAACTGGTTAGTGTGCCTTCTCTTATTGATCGATACATTCTCTCCCTGGAGAGGTTGATAGATCACGTGGAGTTGACATCATAGATCTTGGTGAAGCAAAAATTTGTCTTAGCATGTCAGATTTATCTATCTGCTTTGTTTGGGTTAAAAGTGAAAAGGCATCAAAATCCTTGGATTTGGAGCCAAGTCCTCTTGTGGTACAATACTATGAATCATCTTTAGAGAGGGTTAACCATAGCAGACATTCCATTCACAAGGCAAACTGTGTTGACAGAACCTCAAGCGGTAATAGCCATTTTTACTATGGTAGTAACAGCCGCTATATAAATGTCCTTGTGGAAGAAATCTTCATAGGTGTGGTTCATTGTTGGGTTGTTAGATCTCCCTAGCAGCTCCTAAAGATTAAGTTCTTGGACTATGTCAAAACCCTGGTGCACCGGGATTGGAGTTCACCCCTTTGGATCATAAAAGTTGTAGAGTCAAACCATTACTAAAAACCCTATCAAGGGCAAATTTTCATTTTCTAGGGTATATGTGCATTATTGCAAAACATTTTGGAACATACACAATTAGCACTTCGGAGGATTAGAATGAATAAAATCACTTGATTGTTCATGCGCAAGGTTGCTTTTTCCCTTGTTCATTATTTTTAGACATGCTTGAAATCACTAGCTTGCTATTTTGCATGCTTGTTTATCTATCTGGTTATTGAAAATGAACAAATCTTTTACAATCCTCAAATCTGGACAGGAAAATTTGCAAACAAGCTGAAACTAAAAACCCTAAATTTGCAAAATTTGAAGTGAAATTCTTTTTTGGAGTCAAAAGTCATCTCAGAAGGTCAGAAAGTCATATGAGTTTTTCTCAAATGTTGTTTCAGTACTGCCCAATTGTTGTATGGTGAACTACCCAGTGTCGTATGAGTTTTTATGCTAGAAAATTCAAAAGTCAAAATCCTACTTGCAATTGTCGTATGATATTTTCAACTGTCATTTCATTACCTACCAACTATCGTTTCATGGCATACCCATTGTCGTATGAGTCTGCAGAGTGTCATTTGGGAAATTTTTGAAAGTTGTCAAAAAATTGTCAGAATTGCCAGATATTTAGCTTTTTCAGCCTATTTCCAGAATCTGTCGATCAAATCACTATGTCAGGAACAGAGTAGTAGCTATTGAGAATCCAATCATTATCCCAAAGTGGCCTTTTGAATCTGATTTAGCCTTCTGTTTAATCAATTTGAGTCCTTTTTGTCTTGTGTCCAAACCTTGTCATAGCTATCAATCTTCAATCAATCATCAAAATGACTAAGTGTTGTGGTATCTTGTCTGCTATCTTTTGAGAATCTACCCATACATCTAGGGCACAATATCCTTCACCCATGTCTAATTGAATCTTCAAATCAATCAAACCTTGATAAGGTTGCGTCATCTAATCATCTTGAATCATTTCATTCTTCAGTCATCTGGATCTTATTCTTTGTCTCACTCAAAGTTGATGGTGGAAACTAGAGCTTCCTCACACAAGAAATCTAGAGAAGCATCCCAGACCTTACCTATAACCGCTACTAGGGGTCCAACTCTTGAGAAAATCATCAGTTCTGGTCTTTATGAAGACGACGGTCTTGGCAACTATCGATTAAAAACTAGTTACATTCCTCCTCCATCAACTCATGGAGGTACCCAACAAACCCCGCATCAATCTATTCCAAGGAGTCCACAAAATCCTACCATGTCTCAAGTAGGGAAAAACTTTGGTTCTCAGAGAACTCAATCTCTACATGGTGCAGATTAGGAACCCACACCTGAAGAAATTGCTTAATATCAAAATGATGATAACTTCAAACGAATGATGAAGCATTTCTTGAAAGAAGACAGAGAAGCATACTTTTTACAATTGGCACATCAAGGAGCTAAACTTCCTCCCAACTTTAATGTGGAAAATATCATTACACATGAGGAAGAAACTCCACTCATAGCTATGATGAAATAGATGCATGCTATGCAAGTTGAACTTAACAAACTTGAGAAAGAAAAGGAACCTAAAGAGTTCTCCATGGAAGCTCTATGTCCTTTTCCATTTGATAAAGACTTGTACATGTCACCATGCCCCCGGATAGAATTTGAGCAATGTGATAATCCTTATGATACCTCTTCCATGAAGAGTGACACATCCATCTTTGGAGACTATGATGACTATGATGATGGACAATATAATGATACCTATGACACCTCTGTTCCTAAGAGTCCTCCTCATCGTGTGTTCCTGCTTACTAAAAATGGGATGTCACATTGGATAGATCGTGATGGTGATCCATATGATTCTAATTTTGAAAAAGACTTTGATGATTTTTTTGAACAATACCTTGATTATGATCCATCTACTACTGCTGAGGACTATAAAATGCATCGTGCTAGCTTGAAGCATCAATACTACAAGGATCTCTCCTCTAAGAACTCTCATGCTGAAAATAAAAATTGCACTCTCAAGAAAGATCATGTTAATGCTGAACCTTTGTCTTGTGATGGTTCCCTTCCATCCCCTACTTCCTCCAATAACCATACACTTCCTAAAGCTTCTGAGTCTTCCAAATCTTTCACAAATCCTTCATCCAATGAAAGTCCTAATACTTTTCATATGATTCCCTATAGTTATCCTCAAGGGCTACCCCTTGAAGAAACTCAAGCTAACCTTCACTTGGCTACCAATACTTTCAATAATGCTAAACCTAAAGAGCCTAAGCCTTCATATGCTATAATTCCTACTTCAGCTAGTCCTCCACCATCTCTTCCAAAGTCTTCCATACAATCCCAACATGCTTCCTTGTCCTTAGAAGTGGCTCCATGTCAAGAGGACTCCAGAAATGATAAAGAAAAGAACATAAAGAAAGATCAAGATCAAGAACCCTCCATGTCATCCACTCCTTTTCACGATGTCTCTTATTCGCCTTAGGATTCTTTTGATCCTGCACACCCTTTTTCATGCATTCCACCATGTCTTAAGTCCTCTCCTAAGCAAGATCATGCTACTACTTACACTATTGAACTTATTGACAATCAAAATAACCTTACCCCACTTCCAATTTCCAAAGATGATACTTCCATTAAGGTTGGTAAAAATGGTGTTGTTACTTTCAATGTTAAACCTATTGAAAATCAAGAAAAAAATTGTATGCTTTTGCTATCCAAAGATCCTTGTCAAGACAAAAGTCCTCCATGTTCTTATTCTACCACTCCATGTTCGTTTCCACTTTCTACTCTTCCTGAGTCTTTGCAAGCTTTGAAAAATCTAAAGATGTGCATGATTCTATTGAAAATTCTAATGCTCACTCTAAAGATGCTGATGTCCTTGGTTGTCATATAAATGTTGATGAACTTGTTAATTATCCTTTTTCATCTTCCACTTCCATCCTGGGACCTCTTCCACCACTACAAAGGGCTTCACGTCTTCCTTCCATCTTGGGTCCTTATGTCCCTTCACTTTCCCCTCCTAACTCTCCTAATTCACCATCCATCTTGGGTCCTTACATCCCTCCATCTCCCATCTTTCCTCAAGATCAACATAGATGCACACCCTTGAATCCTTTTCATCCACCCACCCATCTAAACCAGTCATATTCTCCTTCTTCCACAAGTCCCAAGTCTTTTAGAAGTAACTTGAATGTTCAATACAAGAAAAAGAAGCAATACAAGAATCCATCAAAAGAAGATCAACATGTCCCCTCTCATAGACATGGAAGCATAAAGTCAGAAGAGATATCTAAGAAAAAAACTACAAGACAAGTATGGGTTCCAAAATCCATCATTGAAGATATTCTCTCTAGATCATCAAAAAGAAATAAAAAGCCTATGACTATATGGATTCCAAAGTCTCTCTTGAAAGAGTCTAGTGTTGAGAAAAAAGTGAAATTGACATTCAAGCTTCCAAAGGCTTCCACTTCATCTCCTTCCAAAAATATTATTTCATTCCATGCACCTAAACCTCAACCTTTGCTATCCATTCGCTATATTCCTTCACATATTCCTTCATTCATGTTTCCTCCATCCTCTCGCCACCCTTTAAGGTGTGTGTTGATGTTGATCTTTCCTTCCTTTCCATCTAATCTTTCATAATCCTTCCATTTATTATCCTTCTACCTTTTATTCTTTTTCCTCATTTGCCTATTCCTCCTATCTTCCAACCTCACTCGCTTTACATAAAACCTTATCCTCCATTTTTCTCTTCCATTCCTTATCAACATCTTTGAGCATATCATTTTGAATCCTTGGCATATCATGGTTTATCCTTTCAAGGAGCATTATCTAAAAAGCTTTCCTTCTTCTAAAAATAAAAAAAAATGAAAGTTTTTTTTTTTTGAAAATGTGCCTTGGTGAAAACCTGGAAACAAGTGCCTTGGTAGCAAAAGTAAAGAGAAATAAATTCATCCTATGGTGAAAACCATTCCCTTGTGGCACCTTGGATAAGTACTATGATGAAAACCTGGCAATCAAGCATCATGCGTAGTTCTTCTACATATTTCATCCATTCCATCTTCTTTCTTTGATCTTGACAATGTTGATCTATACACGAACATTTGGCTATTTTGTGAGCTATCTTACGATGATCTTGCTTTCATTCCCTTCCTATTTAGCCTTCATATTTATTTTCCTCCATTCATTCTAGTCTTTCACTATCATTTCCCCTTTGGTCTTGATCTAATAAAAGAAAAGAGAAAGAGTAAAACACGATGCTTTGAAACCTCTTGACATGTCTACTCCTTTGGACTGCATCCTTTCCTGCTCTGGCATTACACTTTTGTGACTTATCCTATGCTAGCCTTTCATTGCTTGTCCGAATGTGCTTTACATGAAAATTTTTCCCTAGCTTGAGTATGCTTGAGGAGTTTTCCCTTGAGGAGTTCTTCCTTTCATTCTCCTTCATTCTCTTGTCTTCCATCTCTTCAACCAGCTTGCCAATCCCTCTTGTTCTCCACCTTGCTAGACATTGGGACTGCACGATATGATCTTGCTTGGGAGTTTGCAATGGAAAAAGATGCTATCAAGTATACCAAGTATCAGAATAAGTATCAGAAAAAGTATCATAACTAGTATTAGAAAAAGTATCAGAACCAGTATCAGAACAAGTATCAGAACCAGTATCAGAACAAGTATCAGAACAAGTATCAGAACCAGTATCAGAACCAGTATCAGAACCAATATCAGAACAAGTATCTAAACAAGTATCAAAATTAGTATCAGAACAAGTATTAGAACACCTACTGGGGCTACACCTTTCACTTTAGTTTATGGGTTTGAAGCGGTATTGCCTATTGAGGTTGAAATCCCATCACTAAGAATCAAAATGCATGGTCTAGTAACTGATGATGACTACATAGTGTCTAGGTTGCAAGAACCTGAACTACTAGATGAGCATAGACAAGAAGCATATGATCATCTCAGAGTATATTAGAAGAGAATGTCTAGAGGTTACGACAAGAAAGTCAGACACAGAGAATTTCAAGTTGGTGATCTAGTCTTGAGAGAAAATCCTAAAAATCAATCCCATCGAGAAGGCAAGGGGAAGTTTAAACCCAATTGGCTGGGTCCCTTTTTTATCACTGCTACTTTTGGCTCTGGTGCCTATCAACTCTCAACAATTGAAGGAGAACAGCTTCGAGAACTAATCAACGTTCTCCATCTAAAGAAATTCTATGCCTAAAGCATTCAGTCTATGGTAAAATGTCCTGAAAAAATTATAAAAATTAGAAAAAGTCCTAAAAAAATGAACATCTTGGTGAAAACCTAGCAATAAGCGCCTTGATGATTCACAAAAAAATAAAAAAATATCAAAAGTACAAAAATATTAAAAAAAAAAGAAAAAAAAAATGAGAAAAAGAAAAAGTGCCTTGGTGAAAACCTGGAAACAGGTGCCTTGGTAGCAAAAATAGAATCTCTGCCAAGATGGTGAAAACCTGACAAACGGGTGCCACTTGTTTCAAAATGCTCCATCTATTAGTGCAATCTTGGTCTTTCCTAGCTTTTAGTTTTGCTTTAGTTTGTACATATCTCCTGGTTTGTTTCTACATTTCGAGTTTTCAATAAGTCGGTCTATACACCACTCAGCTCAAGCATCTGTATCCTATCAATGCTTAACACTTGGGGGTAATCAATGTTATATCCTATGGCCTCCAGTATATCTTAGATGTATCATATCCAGTTAGAGTCCTTTGAAGCTTCATTTGAGTCAGTCAAGTCTGTCTCATCTCCAGAAAGGATTTTGCATCTACAACAACAATCAAACACAAACTGAAAACAATCTGTGCTTTTCATGCTTGTATCTCCTTGTATGCTTACTGATTCACATTGAGATTTTTGCATATTGTGTCCCTTCGATCTCTTTGATGATGTCCTTTATAGGATTTAGAGAGTGACGACTAGGGGCATAATCTTTTCTTTGTCTTCTACTTATATGTGAAAATCTAACGTCTTTGGAAAGTCTGGATTGAAATGGTGTCCGACTGTAAAAGCCTCTATCTCAAATTGGATGGCCATGCATACCTCAACCATTGATACCCAAAAAATTTAAGGAAGTTTGATCTCACTATTGTCTTTTTGAGTAAGTTCTTTCTCCTACTGTGAAACACGATCTTACCTAAGGATGTGAACGATAAAGGGTCACTACGGGTAATTCACACTAGATTTAGAATGATCTCTTGACTGTTTGATGTGTATGTTAAATGCAAATTGCTATATCAAAATGGACATGATACTCAGGTCATCTTGGCACTTGTGCCTTGGTGCTTGTATCTAATCTGACATTCCGAAAATAAAACCAATATTCATATGTCCATGGTTGTTTGACTAGTGGGTGTTGTATTGGTTCTTGAGCATTACAAATCAATATTCATATCTATGGTTTCATGGCTAGTGGGCATTGTATTGATTTATCTGGTTACCTAAAAGTTCAATGATGATAACAAATCAACACATGATCAGTGAGTAGGTCCTAGGTCCTAGGGTTGCATTATCATCTTGCATGTTTCTTTGCATTTTTGCACTTTGCATGATCTCACAAATTGCTTGAACACTTAAAAGATTCTTCAATCACCTCTTCCAATATAACAAGAGATGAATCCCACACGAAGGTTCCTCCAACAAAATAGCAAGTAGAATCCTTTTTCGGGATCAAAATCAAAATCTAAAATCATTCATATTATTAACTACTTGCATAATCAACCTTCAATCATCACAAAAATCTAGAATTCAACTTAATTGATTATCTTACATCAAACTATTGAAATTTCAGCTTGGTCAACTATGGTCAACTCATGGTCAAACCTAGTCTACTTGGTCTCCAGGACCTCCAAACGATGCAAAACATGTTCTTGGACGTGTATAACGACTTTTCAAATCAATTAACATGCTGCTAAACCATTTAACATTGACTTTTATCGTCAAATTTCAATTTTAATCCCGAAGGGGGGATGGTATTACACACCATTTAAAGTCTGTAATCTAGATTCAGAATCATATCTTTCCTCAGTAATCAAGACAAGAACCATGTCTAGTTGCTGAATCATCAAAAGTCCTCATCGCTCAGGGAAAATCTATCATCACTTGGGGCATATCAGATTTGTCGATCCATATCAATCTGGTATCCTCCTAATCTTGTAATCTGTATCAGCTTTTTGCAACCATTGGTTCATCAGTGTTATTTCCTTGGTTCTTTGGTAACTGAAGGGGTTAGATGTGATACCTACGTCATGGTTCTGCTAAGACAATCGAGTCTATAATTAGTCACTCACTTCTTTGCAATCCTAAGGTTCGGAATCAGGCATTTTGACACTCTTTTGAAATCATCGGTTCATCATTGCTATAGTGAACATTATCTTTGGTCATTTAGGACCTAATATCTTCAAATCTTTCAATCATCATATCTTTCGAATCAGTTTCATATCTTTATCATACACAGACTATCTTTGAACCATTGCACTTCACACAGTAATTCAAAGAGGGGAAAAATGTAATACCCCAAAAATGGGCTATATGTTTATTAACCTCCTACATCCTCAAATCGAATGAAATCGACATAGAAGTCTTAACCTAAGGCACATCTGCACATCATCGAATCTAATTGATTATCTTAAATTCTGCATCGAGGAATATTCCTAGCAATATTCTTAATTATCTTAATTACCTTTTAATTTAATGATTATTTGGCGATAAATCAGATTTATCCTAAAGTTTGATTAATTGAATATTTTCATATTTAATTAATTAGATTTAATACTGCCACCTAATTAATTAATTAAATTTAATTCTATCTATTATAAATTGTATTATTTGATTTTGACAATAAATCCAAAATCCTATGATTAATTGATTAAATTCTTATTTAATTAATTAAAGCATGTTGTCATTATTTAATAATATAGTTTTTAATAAAAGTTTGATTTTAATAATTGATTAACCCATAAATCAATTGTTTTAATTTTAAAATCAGTTAAGTTGAGAATAAATCACTTTATTTTTAATTAATTTATAATTAAATCATGCACAATCAGAAAAGTAGGCAACTAGAAATTAACAATCAATTTTAAATTTAAACTCAACATCTGATGATGAGTTGAAAAAAACAAAACAAAAACTAAAGCTCTATTTTGAGTTAAAGCCTTGCTTTTGCATGATTTTATAAATTAAATATCTTTTATTTCTGATAACTCAAAAATCAACCTGAGTTTATCAAGAGTGATTTATGGATTTTTTTCATGCACCTCCAAAGCCCTGGATTTCTATAAAATCAAGGCTCAGCTCTTCATAAAGAATCTCATAATTTTGTGAGCTTACTTTGCCAAATCGTCTATGAATTGCACAACTATTTTGAAGAATTGGAATTTGGAGAATCAAAGCTTATTGCGAATCAAGGCTATTGTGAGATCAATTTGGTTTTTACATTCATTTAGATTCATTTTCATATCGTTGTTAGATCAATTCATTGCATATCAATTTCATCTTAGATTCTAGATTCATATCAATTTTGATCATATCATTGCATAGAAAAAAAATAAAAAAATAGATTAATTGGATTCATATTTCATATCAGTTTTGCATTCAAATCCTTCATTTAGGTGTCGTCAAGGTCACTGATCTCGATAACAATTTGAGAACATCATACTTGCACCTATTAGAAGGTAGTAAATCGCTTGGTTAGTTTAGCTTTCAATTCATTGCATGATTTCATTTTTGCTAACCTCTAATGTTTTATTGAAGTGTTGTGTCTAAAGATTAGGTACAATTTTCACACACACAACAGGTTATTGTATCATGTTAAAGGCATGAGAGAGAGTGTTCATGCCAATTTTTAGCCCCCCATGTGCCTATTTCACCCATTTTCCAGAGCCATTCCGTTTGTAGATTGTTAAGTTTCTCCAAGAGTGCATAGTTCATTTTTCTAAGTGGCTTACTTTGGGGTCTTGCAATTTGCACCCGGTTCAAGGTAAAGCATAATTGAATGTTGCCCTGTATTATAGACCTGGAAGTGAACTCACCTAAATATTTTGAAGTCTCTGCCAATCCATTTAACCACTTTGTTCAATCAATTCCAAATGCAATTTCTACAAATTTGAATGTTTTCAGTTCAGGATGTTATAGAGAGGTAACTTTGAGGATTATTTCTAGATAATCAGTTGATCACTTTGGGAATCTGATTATAACCTTATTTTCTATACATAAGAGAGATCATTCATCCATGGTTTCAATCCATGAGGTTTCCGTATGACAGGTTTGCAAGATCAGACAAAAAGTGTTTTATGTTGATGAAAAGTGCAGATAGAACAACTTTGCAAAGTAGCTATTTTTCAAAATTTGTAGCTTTTTGGCAGATGATCATCTCCAGTTGGTGGTGGTTTTGTTTCATTCCTTTCATATGATTCTTCTACTAGATTCAGTGGCTCACCTTCAGCTCGTGTTTTGATATTTTTTATCCATCTTCTTCCGGGGCAATTTGCAGTGATTTCGATTTGTGTTTGTCGGCAATTCTGAACAGGTAATTTCAAATTTTAAAATCTCTTGCCTCATTCATTTTTAGGAAAATCCATATGATAGAGTGTTTCCCTATATTACAAAGTTCATATTCACCGACTTTCAGCTTCCAGGGATGAGTTTTGAGCAGTGATTTAAAAGGGCGATTGGAGGCAATTTATTCAGTTTGCCGACTGACAAAGTAATAGAAATTGAAGGTTTTAATTATCCCGTTGTCCAGATTGGATCTGGTTCCAAGCGCTAGTCATTGTGGATGTATTTGAGGTTCAGTTGTGCAAACTCAATTTTATTTTTAGCCGAACCCACTTTAGGCCCGGCTTGCCTCATTATTCCTAAAAGAGCCTTGCAGTCTATCCTTATAACCGAGTTTGAAATCCATCACTACATATCAAAGCAGAGATTTTTGTTAAAATTTTTAGTTGAATATGCTATGGTAGACATTCATACATATTTTGGAAACACACAGAGTTTATTTTTGTTTGACACAAATTTTTATCTCTTGGAAAGTAATGATTGTCGGTTATGAGCAGTAGACAACATAGAAGATTGCTTTGATTATAAATCAGTTTCTAGACAAAGCTATTGCACTTGCTGCTACATCATATATAGAGGGGAAGCTCACCTTGAGAGGAAAAGTGAAATTTTGAATCATATGCATTTGGCAATACAACAAATTATAGAATTTGTGCCGGTTGCTACTTTGAGACTTCAACCAATAATCCTTCAAAGGATGCCTCACAAAATTATTCACAAAGATTGGAATGCTTTGTATGTGGAGAACATACTATTTGGAAGGAAAGTATGCACCAAAATGAAGAGGATTGTACATGCTGCAGGCACCAATCAATATAAGAACTGTATGCACCAAATAAAGAGCCAAGCGCACCAATACATGCACACACAAATAAAGGGAGCTCCCAGCATAAAGTAAAGATTGTCTGTGCATAACAAAGAAGTGGTGTCATGCACCATGGGAAGTCTAGATGCTGCTAGACTTGTTCATTACGCACAAACAATGTTTTTCTTGTGCACAACTTTTTGGTGCTGTACACATCTTCCACTTTCCTGTGCACATCAAAGTCAAAAAGTGAATAAAAGCCAGCGTAAGAAATGAATAAAAGTGAGTGTAAGTAAGAATATAAGGCACCAGTGTTTGAAATTGAAGTTGGTAGAGGAGTGTATAAAAACCAGCGTACAAAGTGCAAGGGTCTTCATAGAGACAAAAGGGGAGGTTGCCAGTCATTGCTGGCACTTTTGAAGAGAATATAAATTTTGTAAGTAAGTGCGTGAGTACAGTGCCACCAACATTTAAACTAAAGGATGCTAGTTTTAATTGAAAATGGAAGCCAGTGTTTGAATAAGAGGAAGCCGGTGTTGGAAATGAGGCTTGTTTCCATGCAAATGCCCTCCACTTAGTGCATTATCTACAAAATAGTGTTGCGTGGGTTTTCTTTGGATGATGTGTGGGCATTATGGTGTTGCATGAGCCTCCAATGTAGGCTTTGCGTGAGCTTGTAAGAGGCTCTTTTCAAACATATGCTATCCACTTAGTATTTTGTTTGTAGACATGGAGAAAGTGTCCAAAGGTATGTACAGTATCCAAGCCCGAACAGAGAGCATTGGCCATGCGTATGAGGAGTTTGGGCAGATAGAACAATGGACTGTGTATTGGGGATTTAATCCCACATTTACTAGCCATTGTGTGAAAGGAATGTTTAAATACAAAGGGACTCAAAGTAAGTGTAAAGTGAATAGAAAGGAAGGCTTGGAGGCTTTTTGTGGGCCTGGGTAGTGCGTGCGAATTGGGCATGCATTATGGAGTATATTTTGAACAAAAATTTAATAAACTTAGTGGGGATTTATCCCACATTCATCACGGGATAGAAAATAAAGTTGTTTATAAGGCAATACACATATCATGTTAGTGTCCAAGTATGGATGCATTGACAAAGGCCACTATGCGTGTGCACATGGTTTGAGGTCGACACTTGACAGTGAGTTGTCAATGACATGGTAGGCGAGCCCCATGTAGGTGAAGGTAAATTTTGACAAAGTATGCAATGAGTGCCTCAAGATATGTGTTGTAGATCAACGGTGGCCACGTGATCGCGATGAGGGAAATTGTCCTATGCGATCATGCGACAGGGTGACACATGGCAGCTCCGTTGACATGGTGGTGTGTTTACAATCCAATGGCTAGGTGGAAACTATAGCGAACCAGATGTTGACATGTGGCAAAGACAGTGACATGGGATCGATGACTCTGTAATGTTGTAGGCAACTCCAATTGGATGGTGAGGTGGTGATGAGGTGGTTTGCCGAACCAACCAGATTGTGCGATGTGGCACATGTGGGACTTGCTCAACTTTAAATATTTGTGCAAAAGATAAAACAAATTGTTAAAGTCAAGACTATGCATACTTTCAAAATTTTAAATGTGACAATTGCTCATGGAACAAAAAAATGGAAATGATGTTGCACACTCTATTTTTCCTCAAACATAGGCATATAGTATACCGTTGGAAATGGCGGGAAACATCAGTTTCATTGGCAGCATTAGAAATCAATTTTTAGCAAGTGGGAAAGAGTAGTAAGAGATTTTATTTTCGAGGTCATATTTTTGTGGGAAGAGAAGTTGTTTGCAGAATTGATCTTTTTGGAAAGAGACATGTGTCATGGTAGAAATATCTTTTAGGTCTTTTCCTAAGGGATATATATGAGATCTTTTCATTATTGTAAGAGTTCCTAATTCTCTATATTTTTTCTCAGAATTGGTCCCAAGTGCTCTGTTGGCTGGGTAGGAGATGTAGGCTTAGTTTTCTACCTAGTTTTGTAACACCGACTAATGACTTTGCTCTCATTCTAGGGTACATCAAATTTTATCAGGTAATGTTGTTTTTGTAATAAGCAATGCTATTGGTTTTTGGCCAGTATTGAAGTGGTTTATATTGAAAGGCATTGTCTATACATGTGATGATATAGCATTTTGAATAAAATCCAAGGTGTACATCTCTCCTATGTGTGTTCTTTGTTTGAGTTATGTGTTGATATTCTTCAAGTTTGATCTAGGATCAAAGTAAATAAGCTTTGGATATAGTACTGGTTCTCTGAGGTTTGCACAAGGATAGAAGTAAGTAGTGGGAATTCAAGAGTCCTTTGATAAAATCCACCATAGGGTGATAGCATTTTCAAAGGATAAAGATCATCAAAGATTAAATATATTTTTCTATGTATCTCATTTTTACAGTGAAGATATTGCCCAATGGATAAGGCACTGGCTAGGGATGAGCCTATTTTGTATAAATGACCGCCTGATGGAATTTTTTTGTATTCCTAAAGCATTTGATACAAATTTATCAAAAATCTGTGAAGTATTGTGACCTACATGTTCTGCCTCATCTTATGGTAATGGAGAATCAATGAATGAGTGGTTTTCATTTAGTATTTTCTTACCATCCATCTATTATATTTAAATCCAGTCAGTGATTAGTGAAATAAGTTTTGTTTTACTGGGTTAGGAGCACCCTCCTTGGTTTTGCAGAGCCAGAAGTGCAAAGGGCAGTCTTGTGCCTATAGTTGGTCCAGTCATCTTAGAGCTTTATATTTGGATCTAACCCATCCTTAAAAACTATAGATGTATTGGTTTTTTATGAAAGCAGAAAGTGCAATTTGAGGAACCAACAATAGATATCCTTTTCCTCTTCCTTATCCTATCTAGTAGATAGCCACAATAAGGAGGGGGGCATATATATAGTCTCCCTTGTACTATAGTTTTTCATTTATATGCTAAATCCTCTGAAGGTAAGGCACATAAGTTTCTAAATCTTGAAGAAACATGCATTTTTCAATTTTCAATATGCTAAATCCTCTGAAGGTAACACACATAAGTTGCTAAATCCTGAAGAGACATGCATTTTTCAATTTTCAATATGCTAAATCTTTCGAAGGTAACACACATAAGTTGCTAAATCCTGAAGAGACACACATTTCATATTCATAGTGATACAAGAAGGTTGATCTATGGATATTCTAGAAGCTATCAGAAGATGCATTATAATTACAAAGCACACTTTATGGGTGAACTATTAGGTATGGCTACCTGTTTGGCTCTCCCTCCTTGGTGATTCATGGTAAGGTGTGCATCTTACTGGGTGAGGTAATCACTTTCTCTTTTCTCTCTTTTTGCTTTCATGCTAGTAGGACTAGATCTTGAAGCTATGTTATTTATAGTTTTTCTCTTGTCTTTCTTATGTAATCATTTATGTTTTTATTATAGCTTTCCAAATATGATATTAGTATAGGAAATATTTCTTAGCAAGGTTTCCTCTACTAGTTGGTTTGGGTTTGTTTTAGTACTAACCCATCTTTTTTTTTTTTTTTCACACCCTCGTGCATGTGTGTTGAGTTAGAATCCTTTAGCCTGGGGGCTTGTGTCCTTAAGCTACGTGTTATTTTATCTCATTGTGAATCCACTTGGCTCTCTTCTTTCTTCTCCTTTACCAAGAGTTTGCATCGAGTCCATACTCTTGTTAAAGTGGGGGCTTAATGTATCATCTTAAAATGGAAGCACTTCCATGTTAAGAATGTTTAGCCCTGTGAGTAAGTGGTTTAGGGTCATGTTAAGCACCTTGAATTTTTCTTTGCATGGATCTATCTTTTTCCCCCTGTTCTGCTTCTCTCTCCGCCTATTTCTAGCCTTTTTCTACCACTTGGTATTGAGAATTTTAGATCTAAAACCTCAGGGTCAAGGTCAACCTCCTAGGTCAAGGTTGACCTTGACCCTAACCTAGGGTAGAGTCAACCTCAACTATGAACTAGGAGAGAGTCAACATCAACCCTGACCCTGGGCCCAATTTTCAAGTTTTTGAGGTTTCGGGATATCGGGGTTTGGAAAGTTTTATTTTCCTACGTTCGGGTCAATTGTTTCGGATTTTGGAATGAAAAAATCTTAAATTGCATTTAATCTAGGTCCATTTCTAGGGGTTAAGGTTAATTGGGATTTAATTCTCCAATGTTGGCCTCTCTAGAAGTTTGTGCCCTAGATCACTATATAAGGAAGCCTTCCTCTCTCATTTTGATATCCACAATCATCCACTATTCATGACCAAGCAATTTTATGATCAAGACATCTAGCTCTCAAGTGTCAAGATTCATGAAGCAAGATCAAGGAAGCATTCTCAATCAAAGAAGCATTCAATCCATTATTATCCATTCAAGCATTTGAGTTCTCCATTGAAGATCAAGGATTCAAGCATTCAAGCCTTTGAAGGGATTTGGTTCAAGCATTCAAGATTCATCATTCAAACCCTAGATCTATCCATCATAGTGGTGTAATCTTCCTTCAAGATCTTTTGTTTATCTTCAAGATCCATTCATTCTTCCTTCAAGGTGGATTCCAAGCATACAATCATGGAGGTTTTGATTTGCATTTGTTAATGTTATGTTCAAGCTTTCATATCAACATAATTGTTTTACATTTGAAATACAATTACATATCTATTCAATATCATAGCTTCATTATTAGATCTACTTCTACTAATTGCTCATATTATTTATTTTAATTCCATTATTAAGGTTGATTCCAAACCAAGGTTTGACTAAGGAAAACCTCTCTTCCAAACAACAAAACCATTTTTCTTGTAGGTAAAGGTACATGATAGCAAATTGTAGTTTAGATCTGGATACCCTTTTCAGTGAACTTCCAAGATTCATGAACGGAATTTTTGTCAGAGCTTTTTCAGGTCAAGGTTGACCTTTAGTGGGGGGTAAGATTGTGCCCTGATTTTGAGGTCAAAGTTGACCCAGCACCAAAAGATAAAATTTTTCTGGGTTTTCTTCATCTCTGCATTTCCAGGCTAGAGTAGGTTGTAGAATTTCCTGAAACTGAACACAGACATCAGAAAACAATGATTTCTACATCAGCCTCCTTTTGAGATAAGTATTCCTGTTTTATTTAGTTTGTATGTCCATAACATTTTCCATCATAGATTTACATCCTTACACTTTGTTATCATCCCCCATCTTATCCTTTCCACCCTTTATACACCAATTCATTTTACCACATTACATATTCATTTACACCCTATTCACTTATCAAGAGAAGAATGATAAATTAACCAAGTATTATGATCTTTCTATAGGATTTCTTGGAAAGTTTTCTTCTTCCTCCATTCAGACATTACCTCAAAAATATAATAGCAATGTTGATTCTATGGCTAGTGCGGCATCTTTAATCTCTCTAGCTGATGGAGTGGTGAATTTTTAGTTTACTATTCAAACTTTGTCTAATCCCACTATCTACAAGGATCCTCCATTATATATAGTTTATCTCAACATGCATCTTGATGAATGGTATTTTCATATCTATCATTACTTGAAATATGGTTCATTGCATGGGTCAACAACTAGGAATTATAGAAACATAATCTGAAAGCTTGCAACCCATTATATAATTCTTGCAGATGTTCTCTAGAAGTGTTCCTATGATGGATTTTTTCTTAGATGTCTTGGTAAAATTAAAATCCCCATGGCTTTACAAGAAGCTCATGCTAGGTCCTATTTAGGATATTTCAGTGGGAAGTCATTGGTTAAAAAAATCCTTGACATGAGGTACTACTAGCATACTATGGAACAAGACTCATTTTCTTTTGTCAAAAAGTGCCCTTAGTGTGAGCATCATAAAAAACTTAATTCATGCTCCTTCTTACACATTGCATTCACAAGTACCTCCCTGGCCCTTAAGTATTTGGGGCCTAGATCTCATTGGAAATATTTCTTTCCCTTCTTCTCAAGGACACACATATATTCTTATAACTACCGACTACTTTAGTAAGTGGGTTGAATCTATCCCTCTTCACTCAACTACTGTGGAATTTATTTGAGATTTTATTCTTCAAAATATCATTTCTCAATTTAGTAATCCCATGGAAATCATTTTTGATAATGGAACTCAGTTTAAGAGGAAAGAAGTGAAATATTTCTTGGAGAGATACCACATCTACCAACATTTCTCTACTCCTTATTTTCCTTAGTCTAATGGTCAAGTTGAGGCTTCTACTAAGGTCATTGAAAAAATCCTTTGGAAGACTATTGATAAGAACACTAAGGATTTGCATACACAATAAACCTATTGTTTTATGGGCTTATAGAACAAGTGTCCATATTGCAACATGAAAATAACCTTATAATTTGGTTTATGGAACTGATGCAATTATGCCTTCATAGCTAGAGATTCCTTCTCTAAGATTTTCATTTAAGGGCATAATTGATAAGGATACTTTTAGAGAGAAATGATTACAAGAGATTGACATGTTAGATGAGCAATGTATTAATTATTTAGAACATATCATGGCCTATCACAAATCTGTCAACAAAAGATACAATGGAAAGGTGATTGAACACTCCTTTTTAGTTGGTGACTTGGTTCTCTATGAAAATCAAAGGAATGTGAATGCCCTACTTAGTGAAAAGGGAAAGTTTATTCGTAATTATCTAGGTCCTTACATTGTTACAAAAGTGTATGGATTTGGTGTGTACAAAATTTCTGATATGAATGGTGTTCCTTTTAAGAAACCTTTTAAATATTATGAATTTGCATCATTATTATGCTTAATTGTTTAATCTTTACTTTATGTGCTTACATTTGCCTCTTGAGTATTATTTATGTTTTCTCAAAATGTGATGTATAATGTTAAAAGATTATACTTTAAAATATAAGTGCATATCTTTTGTCATCAATTCACATTTCTACCTTTAAATTCTTCTGTTATTAATCATAGATTAATCACTAAAATAGAAAAAAGAGATAGTAGACACGTAGTTCCATCATATATATAAAGTTGTTTTGGTATACAAAGAAGGCACTAAATAAAATATTCCTGATATAAAAATAATATATCAAGCATCGTCCATAAGACAGTGAGATCTAGATCTCTTAGATCTAGGGCATGATGATGGTGCTTCTCTATGAGTGGTTGAGGTAAAGGTATAGCTATGGGATGAGCTCCTCTTTGAAGAAATATGAGATCTGTATCATTGATCCCTTAGCTCATTCTCTAACTTCTCAACCCTCTTTGCTAGTAATTGTAGCTCCAATGCTATGGGTGTGAAGATATACCTATGCCTTCCACAATCTTGTGCCATCTCATAGAGATCTCATGATGTGGAAGCAGTCCTCGATGACATGACCATGCCAATCATGAAATTTATCATGCAAGATCTCTACTCCTCTATGCTAGTTGAAGACCACATTTTTCTTTAATTAATTTATCATTTATCGCATATTCATAAAATTTTCAATTATTCTAGATCTGTTCATACCCAAATCTCCCTTAAAGAAGCTAGGATCTGTGTCTTGGTGGGGTGTTGTAGGTGGTGGTTGGCTAGACTCTCCTCATGCTTCTTGTCTCATTTGAGGTGGGGGCATCTCTGCTTGAGTATGTGTTGATCAAGATTGTAAGGTCCTAGCTGCTATGGGAGATGATGGTACCTCATCCGCTACTAGCACTTCCTCCCCTCCCTCTATCTCCACAACCTCTATACCTAGTGGTAGCTCCTCCTCCTCCCCCTCATCCTGATCTAGGAGAACTGTGGGTTCATGGAAATCCTGTATCTCATTATATTTTTAGATGTTGTTGGTAACTTTTTTGGATTTATCGATGGATTGTTCATGTTGTTCACCGGTGATATCAGTTACCACTTGGTGGTGTATTGTGTTTTCTCGGTGGTGTTCTTCACCAAGTGGGTTCAGTGTGTTTTGTGTTGCTTGGTGACTTAGTTCACTAATGGGTTTAGTTTTGGATATTTTATCTAGGCCGACTTGTGTATTTAATTTGGTCATGATTTAATAAAGGGATCACTCATTGAGAGGCATGTGAACCAAAATATGGGTCATTTCTTTCTCCAATGCTGGATCTAGAAGATTCTGAAGACTATTTTATTTGGTATAAATATATAGCTTTGTTATAGGCTTAGGAAAAAAGTTAGAAAGAGATAGGTAGAAGGATAGAAAGCTGGAGATCATGGATCTCAAATGCATGAGGATTGTTCTATTTTTTTAATTGATTTCTATTGTATTGGCCATAACTGAGAAGGCCCTACATCCTTACATGTATCAAGTTTGAATGAATAAATCAATATGATCTGATTTCCTTCTCTCCTTTTCTATGTTATTGCTTTCATGTTTTGATTTTGTAGGGTGGTATTATAATTAGGTGAATGTTTGGCCCCACTTATCTTACCCTCCTTTCATCACATCCTCATCTCTATACTGATCCTTGAAATATGGACTTGGATCTCCACTAAGATAGTCATCTGGGAAAACAAGTATCTTTCCCTGTATACTAATGTATCGCAAGTATTCTCTCGACACTCCTACATCCTCAACTATAGGAGGGACCTCAACATTGTCTAGAATCTCAGTATCTTTCATCTCTATATCATCAATAATAGGTAGAGGTGTAGTCCCAAGCCTCTGCATGTATATACTCCTCTATGAGTATCGAGGTAACTGTGCTGGGGGGCCCTACTAAAGACCAAACTATTGAATCACTCTCTCATAATAGTAGGAAACTACTATGTAGTCATTATTTCCCTCTAGTAGGATTTGTATATGCATCCCTCTCAGTTGTATTGCTAAGTCTGGCCATGTTATTATATGACAGTAAGGCCTCGACACAACCTATGTTCTTGGTAGTCGATCTAGTCTGACCCTCTAGTATAAAATAATGCCAAACTACCAAAAATAGCCCAATGTATATGAAAATACTCTCGATGACTTAGTCTATGTCCACAAGACATCCCACGGGACTTGTACATGTAAAATGATCAAAATACCACACATGTAAGAGTGTAAACATCGTCAAGATATGCCTATGATATTTGATAAACTTCCTGAGCTCATAGTAAAGGTGCGTAAGAACTTTACTGTATGAACTAAATATGGGCCTTTGATTTAGCTCCACACTTCAACATAGTCATTTTTCACTAGTTGCAACCAAGAATGAATATCAGATTACTCATCTTTCCTGTCTGGATGATTCGACTTGTTTCCTTCTATCTAGGTAGGGTTTGAGATTTTGCTCTTAGAATTGAGAGTCTTGCAACCATAGACTAACACTAGAATGAAGGATTTGATTAAAAGTACAATCCATATTTAATCTAGAAATGGTGAAATTAATCTAAGAACAATGAAAGAAAACTAGATTAAGAAATGAAGTGCATCATTAAACTAAACATGATATATTAATCTAGAAATGAATGTTATATTAAGAAATGAAAGATTCAATACAAAAGAAGTTCTGGTAACAATGCGACAACATTTCGTTGCTCGAAAAGTTGGGATCCTTTGAATGAGAAAAGAGGGTTCTTTTATAGAATCCTAGGTTCAATTGATGGTTGAGATTGAATGAGAGATCAGTTCAAAATAGAAAGTTCCCAACAGAGAGGCAATCAACTCCCTGTTTTTATCTGTTTTAAAGCTGTTAACTATTTTATTCCTCTTTTTGATTTTCAATTAAATCAAAGTTTCCTTTTTCGAACTGAAGAGAAGATTTTGTGGAGAATATTTGAATATTACCTCATAAATGGATTTTCTCAATTATTTGAATAATTAAATTCAATTTTTAAGATGAGGATATTTATTTAAAACCAAATATTTATTTAATTCCCTTTTCATGTATTTTAGCCAAAGAGGGTGAATTTAATTTAATTAAAGTGCTAGGACTTTGTAATTAAATAACTGATCATAGGGTTTATTTAGCTAATTATAGTCGATATTTAGGAATTAAATATGTTATATGATTGATGCAGATTTAAGGTTTTTTGCATTTGACACTAGGTCAAGTAAAATCAATCAGAAGACATAATTGCCTAGTACAATAGGACTTTGATGATTTAGAATTGATAGAATGAGACTAAAATGCAACAAAATTGGTTAAGATAGCAAGATGCCAATTTTGGGGTATTACATTTTTCCCCTCTTTGAATTGATGTGCGAGCAACGCATTGATTCAAAGAATAGTCTGAATGTGATAATTGATGAGGTTTTCAAGATTATCTCTAGAATGAAGATTAACCCTCAAAAGTCAAGGTCAGATTGCCAAGACACCGATCAAATCGAGTTGTAGAATCATCTTCAGAATGAAGCTTGATTGTCTGAAGTCTAAGTTAGATTGCGAAGACATCGATCAGATTACCATTTTTTGTAAGACTCTCCCCAGAATGAGGCTCAATCTCTAGGATTCAGGGTTAGATTGCCCAAATACCCATCGAGTAAATGATAATTGATGCAAATTTTTAGGACCATCTCCAGAACGAAGCTTAGTCCTCTGAGACCTGGGTTAGATTGCCCCAATATGGGTAAGAAAGATCTTTCGAGAGCCATCTCCAAAATGAAGTTGACTTTTGAGAACTAGGGTTAGATTTCCCCAATACCTAAGAGGGATTTCAAGAATCATCTCTAGAAGGAAGCTTGATTCCCAGGGATCTGAGTTAGATCGATCAGATACCTAAAGATATTTTGAGAACCATCTTCAAAATGAAGCTTGATTCTTAGGGATCTAAGTTAGATTGCTTAGATACTTAGCAGTATGATGACAAGATGCAAGGCACAAAAAAATGCCCCAAGTGATGAGATGCCCCTAGCGATGAGGACTTTTGATTTAGATCAGATTGATTTGAGAATTGATTCAAGATTCAATGATGCAATCATCCTGTCCCCTTGGGAGTGAAAGAGAAAGATGACATGTCATGAAAGGTAATTGACAACAAAAGATTATCGATAGAGATAAAATCAGAGATCTAGAAGAACACAAAATAGATTACAGAAGAATCAAGAAGATGTAGAAGCGATCTGGAGTGATTCAAAGGTCCTAGTTGACCAAGTTTGACCATGGTTGACCAAAGTTGACTTTTGATGAAAAAGATGAAGAAGTCAAGAAAATGATGACGAGATGTGATTCTGGCAAGAATACGACATCAAAAGGTTAACTGCACAAGAATCTGATCAAATCAGACCCATAAATTTTGAAACGTGATTTTGAGCTATTTAGGAGTGTGAGATTTCGATTTCAATCCCAAAAATGGAGTTAGAGTGGTCAATTTAGCCAAGAGTGAAGTTTTCATGCAAGATGGAGCACTTTTGAAAATTAGGTCAAAACCTATATAAGGCCCAGAAGGGTCATTTTCAATTCATTTGGAACCGTTGACTTTTAACGATTTAGAGAGCTCTAAACAAAATGGAGAGCGTGCCAGTGAGATTGCATAGATTCAAGTGCTCCTGACGTCACAACTGGCTAGCGGAGTATGACCCACCAGTGAGTAGTCAATAACCTACCTTGTATTTCAAATTCTTGATGCATTTTGGTAGATTTAGGTAGTTTTAGGGCAGTTTAGGAATTTTCTCGCCAAACTTCGTGCAAGGAAACAATTTCTTCATGGGAGCCAGGAAGGCATCTCGCATGAGGAAAGATCGAAAGAGGGCTTCCTCACATGGGGTACCTTCGTAGACTTGTGCGAGGTGGCTGACGAAGCTGCGTGAGAAACCCTCCTTAGGGAAATTCTCTCATGTGAGCCGAGACAAAGCCTCACGTGAAAGTGAAATCTTGTGGGAGGCTTCTACTTTCTCGCGTAGAAAACTACTACAGAAAATCAAGATTTATGCCCAAATTTGTGTAGGAATAACCAAGTAGAGCATCAGACAGTTAGTCTTAGGATAGATTCATAGCTTCAATTTTTGTTTTTCTTTTAGAATCATCATGGTTGAGGTACTGATCATGTGTTGTCACTTGCATTGCAGGGTGACTTCCCAAACATTGTGTTCTGATCTCACCACCCAGTCATCAGTGAGATAGTGCAGTGATTAGATGATGTAGGGTCTACTCACATAGATGGACTAGGCCTATCTTATCTATGTGATGTACTTGACATCTGGGTAAATCATAGATTACTAGGTGCACTTGTCAATCATTTCCATTCAGAGATGAAAACATTTCACTTACCATAGGGGGAGATGACAGTGACCCCAAAGGACATATAAAGGATCCTGAGAGTGCCCTTCCATGGCCCACGTGTGGAATATGATACACATCCAAGAGCAGGCATAGTGGTGCTCAGAGATATTTTCTAGGATGAGCTGGTTATGGGTTAGGCCATCCCATGGGATGATCTGATCAGAGACTATGGTGTAGGGCATAGATTAGTAGTTGTATTAGCAGCATTCCTGGGCTACTACTTGATGCTAGATAGGGGTCAACATGGACTAGAGTGCGGCTAGGGGTGGATGTCACATCGGATCCTTGAGCAGCCAGCTGTGCGATTTGGATGGGGCCAATGCATATTAGCGCAGATGTATCATGAGATGCACAAGGTTGTGTATTGGGGTTCTTGGAGCATGGAAGTAGGAGTGTTTGTACTACAGATATGGGCTTAGGAGCATCTTCTCATGTGTAGGCCAGTGTTCCATGATACAAGATAACCTTTAGAGCTGTACATTTACTAGTATGGTGGACCGATGACTCAGCCAACTCTGGGTAAGACTGAGTAGTGGAGAGCTCAGCTAGATGACATGGTTGTAGTGGTATGATGACCATGGGTATAGACAAAGGTCTAGGATGATGCTAGACATGAGCTTCCACACATGTTTTTTTCATGTCCTTTGATAGGCTGCACTATTAGTATCATTGAGCAATTTCCACTATCACGGGTCCTGAGGCAGTTTGGTAGGCCACATGATATATCTTAGGAGTACTGTGCCTATGATCACTTCACTAATGAGGTGAGGAAGGGCTGGATGGTGAGACTTGATTAGGGCTGATGCATGATAGAGGCATGGGTAGCGCTAGCCTAATGGGATTACATGATAGGGGTAGTAGATGGGGGGATGGTACCAGCATACAAGGATCATCTATAGGCACATCCATTCCCACGATTCACATATCCAGTTGGGATGGGTCAATAGGTAGCATAGTCTCCACCATAGTAGTAGGTGGCATAGTAGCAAGTGGCACAATAGTAGGTGGTATAGTAGAAGATACCATGACAGAGGACTAGGCAGACTCCCATTCCTTTGAGACTAATGGGGATAGATCTTGGTGTGAGTAGTAGTGGAGGTTAGGAGAGATCGATGATGTAGAAGACTGTAGGGACATCATAGTAGCCACCAACCATAGATGTACAAGATAAGACTATGCAGGATCAGGCTGCACAGGGTCCCCCTCTTGGAGATCAGGTCACTCAGCTATAGGATGCGTTACGGAGGAGCCAAGATAGAGTGTGGTAGGTATAGAGGGAGCTAACCAATCTCCACATACATGTTTCCATTTGAGATACCCAAGTGGCTAAGAGAGATCAAGAGATCAGAGAGCTACGAGAGGCATTGGAGAGGGCTTAGATAGAGACATGATATAAGGCCACCTACTATTACACAACATATGTAGGTGCAGTTCTAGAGCTATCATACTAGGTTCTATAGTTTTAAGAGTATGACAGGGCACCAATGATTCCATAGGGACCTCCTCCATAGGAGCCACCATAGGTAGACATGCCACCTCCACCTCCTCCAGGTTGTGATAGCTAGTGCTAGATCTAGGATTTGAGATATCATGATGTATTGTAGCCCCATTTTTGATAGACTGTGCTCGAGTAGCACCATTTTTTGTATTGACACTATGAGATATATATATGAGCTCATCTTTTGGTATCATTGTATTTGTGTATATTGCTTTGGATTTTTATGCTTGATGAGATGTATCCTAAATGATTAGATGAGTAGATATGAGATGTATGACATGTATGAATATGAATATGCACACGTTTTTTTTTGGTTATGTATGTATGCAATATGAAATGCAATGTATGATTTGATTTATGAATGCACATGTATATGAATATGTAGATGTAAATGCATGTATATGGATTATGAGAATACACTTTGATGGATGTAATGCAATGTATGTGGTACTAATCATCTCATGCAGGATATCACAATACATGACATGTACTAACCAAAAGAACATTCTTGAAGATCGAGAGTGAGGATCAGACACTTGTGCAGTCAAGGTGAACCCAAGATGTAAGATGAGAACCCTAGGACAAATCCAAAAGAACACAACAAAGAGAACCACAAAGGACTACCACAATGCAAGCCTAGAATGAAAAATGCAAGCCTAAGCTAGATGTAATCCCTAGGACTTGGTTGTTGGACCAATTAGATAGTTATCATCATAGACCGTCTAGTATCAGATGATCATGAGATGTCATACAACTCTCACTAATATGAAAATCATGAGAATATGAATATGACATTAGTCTTTAGATTTTTCAGAATGAGGTGTAAGCATTAAGGCACAAGAAGCCAGAATGACCTGAACACCTATTCCTTTTGATTTAGCAAGTTAACATAAGCATCAAAGCACAATTGCTAAAATGACTTGAATGTTTCTTGCGTACAAACACACTAGACATGCGAGAGTTCCTTCTTTTTCTAAGGATAATAAAAATGCTCGCAGTGACCCTTACATTCACTTCACAAGATGAGCGTTTGAAAGTTCACTTGTAGAAAAAGAAGCCACTCAAACAGACAAGGAGAAGAACCAACCTCACCAAAGTTTCCATATAAAAGGAGTCAAGGTACACATGGCCATCTAACATGAGATAGAGGCTCTCACGGTGGACACCCATTTTAGATGGATTCATTGGATCATTGGAACTAAACCAAACAACAAAAAGTAAAGAAAAGATAGTGCCCCCCAGTCCTTGTAGCTCTTAGTCAGGATAGACATCTTTGAGTTGCTCGAGGAGGAATGATAAAGAGAAAAATACAAACACACAAAAAGAAAAGCTCAGCATGCTTCAGAAAGTTACAATTCAATTTCAGTGTTAGCAAATTGATGTCGAATCAGAAGTATACCATTTTTGTGAGAAGTCTCATCAGGACATCGACAGTAGACAGACACAGTGAGAACCACTGGTGATTGATGCAAGAGAGAAACTCAAGGAGAGATCGTAGTGCTAGCCAAGTATCAGTAGGCAGACACAGTGAGAATCACTAGTGACTGATATGAGAAAAATCCTATAGCTAAGCATTAGTAGGTAGACACAGTGAGAACCACTGGTGATTGATGCGAGGAATATCCTAAAACTAAGCATCAGTAGGCAAACATAGTGAGAACCACTGGTGACTAATGCAAAGAAGATCCTAAAGGTAAGCATTAGTAGGAAGATGCAGTGAGAACCACTAGTGACTGATGTGAGGAAGATCCTCCAAAAAGATAGGACAATGTCCCCTAGACCAGGAAGGGTGCCCCCCAAGTGTGACCTGTTTCAATCCATGTAGAGTCGAGCATAATCTCGAAGATAACTGAGAGCAAGTGCATGAGCTGGAAAACTAAAGAAGGAAAACATGAAAGGAACTGTACAGGGCCAAGCGGTGTTGTAATAGGTATAGCATTGTGGATCAAGAGGTGCCTATTTACCAAGTTTTCATCGTCTTGGCATAAATTTATTTCTTTTGCTACCATGATGCCTGTTTGCTAGGTTTTCATCAATGGCACATTTTTTATTTTTCAATTTTTTTGTATTTTTAAATTTTTAAATTTTTTTGTATTTTTTATTTTTTCAATTTTTTTGGGTTATGCATCAAAGCGCCTGTTTACCAAGTTTTCACTAAAATGATCATTTTTTTAGGAATTTTTGCAATTTTTTAGGATTTTTTCAGAATAGTATGTACATGGAGCATTCAGAAGATGTCTCAGCTATAGAATCACTTCAGATGCAGAGCTTTAATTATCTCTTTGAGCTATTCTCCTTTAGTAGTAGAGAGTTGATATGCACTAGACCTAAACGCTACAGTAACAATGTACAAACCAAGCCAATTTGGTTCAAACTTTCCCTTTTGGATCCACTGTTGTTGATTCTTAGGGTTCTCTCTTAGGTTAACATCACCCACTTGGAAATCCCTTGGTTTGACTTTCTTATTTTAGCTCTTGGACATCCTCTTTTGATATTCTCAGAGATGATTGAAAACCACTTGCCAAAGTTCATCTAGTAGTTCTAGCTCTTGTAGCCGAGATATTCTAATGTCTTCATCAGTGATGAGGCCTTTCAAAGAGACTCGCAAAGTAGGAATCTTGACCTCAATAGAAAGTACATCATCCACACCATAAACTAAAGCAAAGGGCATGGCCCCTGTTGGTGTTTGAATACTTGTGTGATAGGCCCATAAAGCTGGATTAATTTGGAGGTGCCAATCTCTACCAGATTTGTGAACTGTGTGGTGCAAGATCTTAAGGATCACCTTGTTTGATGCTTTCGCCTATCCATTACCCTAGGGATAATAGATGGAAGACCAATGTTGTGTGATTTTAAACTTAGAGAAAAGCTCTTTTAGATCCTTATTCTTGAATTTCCCCCCATTTTTAGTGATTATTGAGGAGGGTACACCATACTTGCAGATGATGTAATTCAGTATAAACATGGCTACAGATTTGCCATTTGCTATGGTCAGAGGGACTACCTCGACCCACTTAGTGAAATAGTCTATGGTAGTGATAATGAACTTGTGTCCATCTGATGAAGAGAAATGAATTTGACCCACCAAATCAAAGGCCCATTGCTAAAATGGCCAAAAGCTAATGAATGGGATTAGCTCCTTGGCAGGAGCGTGAATCAGATTCCCATGAAGTTGACACTATTTACAAGCCTTAGCATATTGTATAGCTTCTTTCTCTATATCAAGCCAATAGTAACCAACTCTAATAAGTTTACAAGCTAGTGTCAGACCACTCAAATGGGATCCACAGATGTCTTCATGCACCTCAGCTAACACATGTTTGGACTCATCAGGTTCTAAAAACCTAAGGAGGGTACCATCTAGACCTCACCTATACAAATCGTTAGCTATGATAACATACCATGAAGCACTGCAGATTAGGTGACATTTCTCATTTTGGGTGTAAGTGGCTAGAATAATTTGATCACGGAGGTAGGAGTAGATATGATGGTAGCGGGATGAGTCATGTCCAATGACTGAACAGATCATCCTAGATTCATGGGAGTCATGGGCTGGGTAGTGTAATGTCTCCACCAGGAATTCATGTTGGAAATCATTTTCTAGCAATTGTAACATGGAAGAAAGAGTGGCCATAGCATCGACTGCTTTGTTGTCTTCTCATGGAATTTGCTAGAAAGTGACATGTGCAAAGTATTTTCTTAGATCATTGACCATCCATTTGTAAGGTACTAATTTTTCATCTTTTGTTTGATAAATTTCATTGACTTGATTGATAACAAGTTATGAATCTCCAAAGATCTGTAGTTCATCTACTCTCCATTCTATGGCTATCTTCATGCCATTGATTAGGGCTTCATACTTAGAAATGTTATTTGTACAAGGAAACAACATTTTGTATGCCTTTGGTAAAGAGTACCTCTATGGTGTAATGAACAGTATTCTGACACCTGACCCATGTTGGGTAAATGATCCATCAAAGAACATATTCCATATCTGATGTGTGAGAAGCATTATGGACTCATCTGGAAACTCAATGCTCAATGGTCGATAATCTATGATAGGTGCTTCAGCCAACTGATCTATGATTGCTTGTTCTTTAATGTCATTTCTCTCTACATACTCAATGTCAAACTCACTGAGTATCATGACCCATTTCGCTAATCTACCTATAAGGGCAGCTTTGTTGAGAAAGTACTTTAATGGATCAATTTTGGCAATAAGATGCATAGTGTGAGCAAGCATGTAGTGTTGCAATTTTTGTGAAGCAAATACCACTACTAGGAAAGCTTTCTCAATGACTGAATAGTTCATTTCATAAGAGACCAAAGTTCTACTGATGTAACAAATAACTCTTTTTTTTTGTTTTGATCTTCTTGAGCCAGTACACCTAGTGATGTGTCTGTAGCAGAGATATAGAGAATGAGAGGCTTCCCATGAATAGGAGGCATTAATATTGGTGGATATGCAAGATACTGTTTGATCTATTGGAGTCCTTTCTCATAGTCTTCATTCCATTCATAAGTCACACCTTTATGTAGGGTATTGGTGAATGGTTGTAAATTGTTTCCTAGTTGTGCAATGAAGTGCCAAATAGAATTTAACTGACCTTGGAGGCCTCTCATCTGAATGATGTTGTATGGTGGAGGCATCTCCATAATAACTTGAACTTTTTGAAGATCTACCTCTATGCCTTTAGTAGATATGATGTAACCTAATAGTTTACTAGATGTGACTCCAAAGGCACACTTTTTTGGGTTGAGCCTTAGAATGAATTGTTCCATTTGATCTAGTATAGGTCCTAAATCTATAAGATGTACTTTCCATTCCATTATCTTAGCTAACATATGATCCACATAATCTTCCATCATCTTATGCATCATGTCATGAAAGATAGCGGTGACAGCTCTTTGATATGTGGCTCTGACTTTTTTAAGTCTGAAGGGCATGACATTCCAATAGAAATTTCCCCAAGCACATGTGAAGGAAGTCTCTTCTTGGTCTTTTGGCACAATTTTTATCTAGTTGTAGCCAGAGAAACTATCCATTAGTGAGTACATTTCATAACTTGCTATCATGTCTACAATCATGTCAATGTTGGGCAATGGGAAGTCATCCTTGGGACAAGCTTTGTTTAAATCTTGAAAATATGTCCAGACTCTGATAGATTTATCATGTTTGGAAACTGGAACAATATTATAAATCCAATCTGCATAGTCAATTGCTCTAATGAAACTGTTATACACTGAGTTTTCACCCTTGTTTCAAGCTCTCTTGGTCTTGATAACCTAGTATAACATGGGAATCATCTCCAAGTTGTGGGACCTATGCTAATTAAGATGAGACCTCCAGATTCTAGACTAGTTCCTCTTGGATAATCACCTTAGTTTTCTTCTAACAGGAAAGTAAATCTTGAAGGGAAAAGGGATAGAAGGAATGTTGAAAGGGAAATAACTGAAAGAAAACTACCTACTAGGTGATACACCGAAAATATGGTATGAATCATAGTATAGAGGATGAAATCAGTACATAATATTAAGTCTAGGAGATCACAACTCACTAAATAGGCTTGCATCAATATTTTATAGAAGGGTCTGCAATAGAGAGATGCTATGCAGGGAAAGAGAGAATTTCACAAGGGAATAGCACTCCTAAGAACTTAGACAAAAACTATAACCTTCAAACAAACATTCACCTCTACAATTGGGTATAAGAATTAGACAGATTGCTAGGGGTGGAAGTATACCCACAAGGGCATTCAAATCAAATCATTCATAGGAATACACATGAATTACAGAAAGAAAGAAGGATCAGGAACCCTGAGATATTACTGAAAACATACATATACTGAATTCATTAAGAGAAAATTCAGACAAGAAGCATAAGGACATGAAAAATGTCACAAAGTACCTTGCAATATCTGAACAATCAATGAAAGTTACAAACTATAGAAATCAGAGGGGCAGAAAGAATGCCACAGATAAATTCTAAGAAAGAAAAATCCTTCTTTTACAATTGTCAACTCTGAGCTCTAAAATCTCTAAAAAACATTATATACATCTCCCCCTTACATGCAGGTAGGAGTCAAAAACCTAACTAGGGTTACATAGATTTGCATGATAAAAACCCTAATTATGTCATATCTGACCATAAATATCATGGAAATATCTCAACCGATTAGATATCATGTTTGCGTGCCCATCCCTATACTGCATTTGCCTGCAGACAAGCCACCTTGATTTATCTACCTCCTTGCAACTCAGGCTCACCATGAATGCTCAAATTGGTACTCTCAGGAAGTAAGAAATGACCTGCAATGGTTGTCCAAGTCTAAACATCATTTTCCCAATTGCAATTATCTTGGTGACATAAATTCTGAGCTACCCCTATTGTTTGCAGCTCACTGGATCAAATACTGGTAAAAACCCTACATAAAGATTTGAATTTGAATAAAAATGGCAAATAGGCTTAGGTTTAAAATGTGACCATTGATTTATTTATTTCTCGGTAGATCAGGCGGTCCTTAATAATCTTTATAATAGTCAGCAAGCCTTGAAAAGTCTCCTACCGTGTTAGTAGTCTCTTAGCCAATAAGAATCATGCACATCAGCAATACCTGGCAGTCTGGACCCACTTATCCTGACAAAATTTTACTAACCCTTAGTCATTCAATGAATGCACGACCGAAGGAAGTCTCCAAGTCATGAAACACATTTCCTAACTCTGGTCTGATCAAGTGATTCAGTGAATGAAGCATTCGCTAAGTCTCATAATCCTTCATTAACCCTTGGTTACATTCAGAGAACTGGCGACCAAAGACTATCTCCCATTCACTAAATATTTTTCTTAACCATGATGCAATCTGGAGAACCCACAACCACCATATTTACTTATTTGCTAGAACATTTAGGGCACCATTAAACTATTATGAGAATAAGCAACCAAAGGGAAAACTTATCGGAGCTACCAAATATCTTGTAAAAGCCACTAAATTTAGAAGACAACAAAAAATTCATAGTCGACGGTTCACTGAATCATCTCACGTAAGACCCACACATGGGCTCACATAGTGCCACTTGTCACCAAACCATTCATCATTTCTACCCAGTCACCTCTCACATAGGACCCACCATACAAACCCCTTTAATCAAATGGTGGGTGCATGATCTCAGAGCCTCAGAAGATCCCATGAGATTATGTGCCAACCCTAGATCTTATTTAACCACCACCTTACTTAAGAAATCCAAACCCACAATGATGCTACTTGTAATACTCTACAACCAATTAGAAGCAAGCGTGTCAGTGCCTCCTGGCAACATGGACCCACGACCCACTGAGATTCTTATCAGATGGTTATCACATGATCACATGGGCTTGGAAGATCCCTTGTGATCAAGCGACAATCGTAGATCTTCATTCTACTAACATCCCTGCAGATCTTCTGACACGGTCCCACTAACAGATCCCCATCATCATTCGACCAGCCAATGAAACATGAGCATGTCAGACCATGTGGTAGTGGACCCACTAACAACCAAACTCTACACACAATGAAGATCAATGACCGTCACATGATCGCAAGTAATATTCTTGGCCGATGCGATCATGCGCCAGCTGTAGATCTAAATTCTTCACTTTAACCGATGAGCTGAGACTGCAAACCAAACCTTGACTGCTCACCAGATCGCTGGGTGTTAAGGACTAAGCCACTAGGAATAGAGAACTTGTGACCAGTTAGAGAATAAAGAGCACATGGAAAAAAGGGATCACTTAAGCTATCGAAAAGGTAACTGTGAAATAGAGAGGCCGTAGGGTTTTAGAGTTTTTTGGCTCCAATGGTCATTTTTCAAAATTAAACTTGCAGACCAAGGAGTAGAGATTTGCAGAGACCAGGAGACCAGGTAGAAAACCATGAAATTTTTTAAGGTGCTCGACAGGGTTTGCAGAATATTGGAGCTCCCAACCAGTGGCCAAATTTGTACGGGGCAGGAAAATTTGGGTAACAAAAACCACCTTTTAGAAGTTTTTCTAATTCAGCTTTGACTAAAAGTGCCACATGTGGGTGCATCTTACAAAGCTTCTGTTTGATAGGTTTGACACCTGGTGTAATGTAGAGATGATTCATAATTAGATTGGGATCCAATCCAAGAATATCAGAATAAGCCCAGGCAAAGTTGATTTTATTGCTTCAAAATAATTTGGTGAATTCCTCTTTTTCTTCTGCAGATAAGGACTATGCCAAATGAATGATCTGAGGTGCAACTTCTAAACCCAAGTTTACTAGTTGAGTTGGCTCAATGATTATTGAAGATCTTTCCTGAAAATGACTTGAAAGTGTATCAAGTATCCCATCCTTGGGTGCCTTCAAGAGGTTTTTACCCTCGGATACGTCTTTTGTTTTTACTTTTTTTGGCTCTGACACTTCCATAATGTGGTTTTCACCATCAAAATGCCTATTCCTTTTTCTTTTAGTTTTATGACTGAGATACTTGATGTCAGCTTCAGTCATGTTGAGACTATCTTCACTGGTGGAGGATGTCATAGGTTTGACAACATTAAGGTAGCAAGCAAGAGCGTAGTCATTCTGGAACATAAGGAATTCATTGGATTGAGAGGAGAGGTTCTAGTTTATCAGCTCAGGATGGTGGAGTGAAAGAGAAGTGATGGGTTCAAGTGCATTCATAGTATAGTCATCAAAAGTGCAAACAAGAAAGTCAAGACCATAAGTGATCTCATCCAGAGGTGTGTTTGAGTCCCTTTGAGACCTCACATGAGAAGTAGAGGGAATGTTAACATTAGTGGAATCGCACTCAGTTTTTATAACACCAAACCCTTCACCTACTTTGAGGAGGTTTTCAAATGTGTGTACTATGTCTACATCCTTGTCAAAGGTTTCTCAGATAGAGAATCAAACTCATACTCATGTGAGTCTGTAATACTGGATATAGGAACTCCATCAACACTTGTTGTACCATCTGACTCATTATCATCTCTTGTAACATTAATGTTCTTTTGATTTTGTTCTTGTTGAAAACATGCTTGAAAAGATGACAACATGTAGAGCTCCCATTGATAGTTAGGGTGAGCCATTTGCATTTTTCTCAACTATTCATATGTCAAAGGAGTAACTAAGGTGGTGTCATCAGAATCACTATCAGTTTCAAGGTGTCTGATATGCTTCTCTAGACTATCTAGCTTTGCAAAGAGTGCGGCAAGATCTAAAGGAATTGGATAAGGAAAGGTATCCTCATCTGAACTATCCTCTGAATTTTTAGCTGAAATAGTGTCCCTATCTTCTGGCTGACATTCTGGTTTTGGTACAAACTTATTGATCCCTAAATGAAACAAGATTTTCTTGAAGCCTAGACCTGTAGTATCTTTTGTCCTTCATCCTGTGGCTTCAATTAGTTCAAGCAATCCATTATCATTCACCCCTATAGGGCCACTCCCTTTATATCTAAAGTGTTTCATGAGCTTGAACCCTTCACTATTTGGTTCATGTTCTATATCATGAGAAGGAGTGATTTATTTAGATGTGTCTTTACCTTTATAGATCCAAGTTGTAATAGCTCAATTTTCATTGTCATATTCTAAGGGTGTTGTGGCTTGTACAAAAGTGCCATCATAGACTACTTGGGGTGAGACAACAAAAGGTTTCTTATTCTCAGAATGTCTCACGTAGGAACATGGAGATAGAGATAAAGTTGTCAGTGAAAAAAAAGGCTCCATCTTATATTCCCCCATGCCTGAATCTATAATTTTTAGAGTCTTTTCCATTTCTTTCTGTTTGGTATCAAAAAATTCATTAGACTCTCTATTTGTTGGGACAAAACTGTTAGCAAACTAAGTTAACATATTGTAGGAATAACTTTTGTTGGCAAGTACAGTTACTTCTGCTCCATGGAATGGGAACTTTAAGCATTGATGGTATGTTGAAGGAACCGCTTGCATCTCATAGATCCATAGTCTTCCCAATAGTATGTTGTAGGTGAGAGGAATATCCAATACCTAACATATATTATTTCTCTGAATAGGGCCAACCCTGATGGGTAACATAATTAAGCCCTTAGATTTGTGCTCTTCTTCATCATATGCTTTGATAGTAATCTTTTTACGTGCATTTATAGAATCCTCACCATAACCTAGTAGGGTGAGAAAATTAGTAGAGAAGATATTGAGACTAGAACCATTATCAATGAGGATGTGGCGGTCATGCTTTTGGACAATCATGACTTTGATATGCAGAGGAGTATTGTGTGGGTGGCTTAGCAAATGATCATCTTCTTTAGAGAAAGATAGATAATGAGGTGAGGTCAGGTGACCCACCATGGATTGAAACCGGTTGAGATCAAGATCTTTTGGGACATTTTCCTCCGTGAGGGCTTTATCTAGAATCTACCGATGCGCAAGCAAGATTTTCAATAACTCAAAGATAGTGATTTGAGCATTAGTACATTATAATTGGTCTAGGATGCTGTAGTTAGCATTAGTAGGCATGGGGACCAATTTTGAATTCTTGTTGAGTAGGCCAACAATAGCTTTGTCTGTAGGTTGTTTCAGTGTAGATGTGGAAGGCTGGGGGCCTTTGAGAGTGATCTTTGCATTAAATTGAGTGATAAAATTCACACAAACTTGAGACTATTTTGATTCAAAAGATTGAGACATAGGACCTTGCAAAATGAAAGGAACTTTTGGTCTAGGAGCATCTTCGCTCCCTTTGATGGTGATCACATCATAGTATTTGACATTAACAGGTTCAACCATATTAATAACATTGTCATAGATATTGTATGTATAGTTGGCCTTGTTGTTGTTATTCTTAGGCTTGGAAGATTCACCCTTCTCATGGGGAGGAAAGGGGTCTTTGAATGCTTGATGATCCAAGTTCTTGTTATGATTACTCACAACAACATCACCATTGTCAGATCTTGGATCTTGTTTCTAAGTTGGATACAGGTAGAAGTCTTATGACCCTTGTTTTGATGGTAATCATAGTATGCAGACTCATTCCACCAAGCAGGTCATGGTTGTGGATCATAAGGACACAAATTATCTAGAGGCATGAGTATCTGGGTCTGCAAAAGAGTCTTGTAGACTACGTCAAGAGGTTCCCCTAGGGGTGTGAACTCACATTTAGGTCGAGGTGCCCAAGGTTTGTTTCTAGAAAATTTAGAAGGTGGTTGTGTATCCTTCATAGCCTTTTCAATGGCTTTGGCTACTTGCATACTAGATGTGAGATTGAAAATAACCTTTGGAGGCTTTGGGGTCACATTGTCGACAATGCCATCATCCACAACATCCCAATTTTTGTTGACAATTTTAGCCTTATCTTTGCTTGAGGAGGACCCTTGATTGTTATCTTTGTGTAGGGTAGCTCTCCTTTCTTGACCATAAATGCCTCTATTGTGACAAACTGCTTGATCATGTCATCAAAGGTCAAAGGACCTTGCAACTGTACTTGGTATCCAAAAGCTAGAAGTAGATTATTGAGAAAGATATCAAGTTTCTCTGATTTTGGTATTTTGCAAGAATATTTGGTACAGATTTGTCTCCATCGCTGGATAAATGTCAGGAAAGATTCTCTAGATCATTGTTTCAGATTGCAAAGATCGTGAATGTTGATTAGATACTGAATGTTATGTGAATAATGCTAGAGGAATAGATTGGAAATCTCATCAAAAGATTTGATACTAGTGGGAAGTCAGGAGAACCACTCCATAGTAGATCCACCTAGAATATGTGGAAAGAGATGCATAAGATATGTCTAATCATGTATGAACTCCATGGATAGAGCACCAAATTCTCTCAAATGATCCTGAGGGTTAGAGGTACCCAAATATTTATCATACTTGGAGAGTTCTACACCTTTGGGAAAAGGTGGCATGCTAAGACTCTTGTCAAATAGGAATGGATAGGTTTTCTCCAGTGTAAACTAGTTTTTTGGTGTGTCCTTGGCTTTCATGAGTTGTTGGATTTGGGCTTGCATATCGTGGAATAGTTTTTGCATTTTAGTCATCTTTGTTTCTTCTTATTTGACTACAAGAGTCTCAACTTTATAGTCTAGGGGTAACTTGGCCCCTTCTTTGGCTAGCTCAAGAAAGTATTTCTCTTTCTCTTCTTTCATCATAATTTCCATCATTCTGTGAAAACTTTTATTGGACCGGGAAGCCTCAACATCTTGCTGGGTTATTTCTTCATCTTCATTACCAAGGATTTCAAAGATGCTCAGGGAATGAAATTCTTCTTGGTTATCTTGAGCTTGATCCTGATCATGATCATGAGCTCTTCTATACTCACCCTCTTGATGTTTGTGTGACATCTTGCTAGTGTGAAAGTACATAGTATGAGTAGACTGAGTACGAGGAGATGCACTATGACGAGAGGTCACTGCTAAGGAAACTTTGGGTTCTGAAAAAGGATTAATCTCTGGCAAAGAAACCCTGGGTGTCACAAAAGGATTAAGCTCTGGCAAGGAAATGTGGGGTTCCTAAAAAGGATCAATGTTGGGCAAGGAAATGCGGGATGCCTCAAAAGGATCAATCTTTGATGATGATTCTTCAGATTCTTGGTGTTCTTTAAAGAAGGGATTCCTAGCTTGACTGAAGTACATAGTATGAGTACTTTGGATACAAGGTCAAATGATAGGAGAAGGAGAGAGAAAGGACTCCTCTCTAGATGTTTTAGAGGAAGAACATGAAGATCCTCTACGACACTCAAATTGCATGGAAAACTTTGAACGACCTCTTCCTCAGTTGTGAGGTCTATCTCTATCTCATCTAGTGAAATGTGGAGGGAATACGTTGCCGCTTCAAGTTGTCACAGGCATAGAGGAGGATTAAGTAACAAGGGAGAACTAGGATTATGCTCAGAACTCTATCTCTAGAAGAGAAAAAAAAAGTGATAATAGTGAAATGCACTTGGCACAAATCATTGAGAGTAAGGATAGAACAACCAAGATGTGACTATCGTGTCACAAGGTACAAGAGCACGGTAGGAAAGGATATATAAAAAAGAGACAACATGAATTTAAGTAGTAATCACTTGGTTCTCAGCCTGAGACATCCCATTTTAGGTAGTGGACAATAGCAGAACAGGCAGACGGACCCCAGGCAAAAACTAGATCAGATAGAAAAGTGACCAAATGACAGGAATAAGCTCACTATTTTGACAATCAGGGAACAGTCTTGTGTGAGGAAGTGTAGTTTGGCATGAGGAAATGCTGAACTGCATGTGAAGATGTGTAGTCTCACATGAGGAAATGCATAGAAAACTAAAATCTCACCTGAGAAAAGGACAAAGTTTGATAGTTTTGACATGGTTTTCAAGATAGGACCAGATTTTGAGACACAATGCTAGCTGTTCTCTAATAGAATATCCAAATTTCAAATAGATTTAAATCAGCAACTCAACTTCTACATGCATCAATAGATTTCTATCATGATTAGGCACATAAACCAACAATCAAGGATTTCAAGAAAACAATGTCTTCAGATAGTGAGCAAGGGACAAAGAAACCTTGTGCATGAACAAGCATATGTGACATAGTATTCTATTCCCTAAGAGTGATACTTGTGTATGTTCTCAAAATGTTTTGCAATCATGCACATAGTCCTAAGAAAATAAAAAGTTGGTTGCACTATGGTTCATAGTAATGGTTTGACTCTAGAACTTTTGTAATCTCAAGAGGGTGAACTCCAATCTAGGCACACCAGGGTTTTGACACATTTTGAGAATTTAATCAATCGGAGATGTTGAGGAGATCTGACAGCCCAACAAGAAACTACACCTATGGATATTTCTTCCACAAGGACATTTATATAGTGGCTATTGCTACCACAATGAAAATGGCTATTACCTCTTGAGGTTCTATCCACATGGTTGACCCAATAAAGGGAATGTCCACTACAGTTAAACCTCTCTAATAAGGTGACTCACAAAAAGGACCACATGGGGACTTAGTTCATATTCAAGGATCTGAGTTTCTGATACTACCTAAAAAGGGAGTAGAGCATAATCTTCTAGCCTCTTCACCTCACCTAGACATAGTAGATAGATTTGTTGACACGCTAAATTGAAACCACCTGACCAAGGTTTGTATATCAACAAAAATGGCTACCGATCTCTCTAAATGGGACCAAGAGAGAACATACCACCAAAGATTGAAGACAAAAAACCAAGTAAGACCGTGAGGTAATATCAAATCCTTCCCTACCTACAAGGGGTTTTATCGTCAAGAAGAGCTTCGCATGCAAAACAAGTGAATGAAGCCCACTCTCTCAAGAATGCCACAAATAGTGTTCATAGGGCCTATTTACTATGTGAAACAAATATGCTGAAAGTGAATCTAGATCCTTTTTAGAGCCCAAAATTGAAGTGTGATTTATCAAAGCAGGAAACACTCAAGCCAAACATGTGAGAGATTCATTTTAATGTCCAAAATTGAGGGGTTATAGAGATTGTAGTAAATCACCTTAAGTCCAAAGCTCTGTAATCCAGTATTACGATGTGTCTAGAAAAACCAGAATCAAGAAAAGCCACAACAAACAATTAGCGTGAGAAATCAACAAGCTGAAAGTACAAATCTGCAAGTTTTTAGGTCTCTGAATGCAAAATTTTGCATGAGATTATGCACAGTCCCACATGAGAAAACACCTTTTTCATGTGAGAGAATACTAGAACCAAAAAAACCTCACATGATACAATGAGAATCTTCACACGAGATTCCATATAGGGATGTATAGAGTTATAGACATGATGCAAAATTTTGTTAGAAACTTTAAAATATGATGAAATATGAATGAGGCCAGAAATTGATTTTTGGCCCCAAAGTGGGCGCCAAAAATGTATGAACTAAATATGGGGCTCTGATTTAGCTCCACACTTCAACATAGTCATTGTTCACTAGTTTCAGCCAAGAATGAATATCTGATTACTCATCTTGCCTATCTGGATGATTCAACCTGTTGCCTTCTATCTAGGTAGGGTTTGAGATTTTTCTCTTAGAATCGAGAGTCCTGCAACCATAGTCTAACACTAGAATGAAGGATTTGATTGAAAGTACAATGCAAATTTAATCTAGAATGAGTATGCAATTAATCTAGAAATGATGAAATTAATCTAAGAACAATGAAAGCAAACTAGATTAAGAAATGAAGTGCATCATTAAACTAAACATGATATATTAATCTAGAAATGAATGTTATGCTAAGAAATGAAAGCTTCAATGAAAAAGAAGTTCTAGTAATAATGCGATAGCACTTCGTTGCTAAAAAAGTTGGGATCCTTTGAATGAGAAAAGAGGGTTCTTTTATAGAATCCTAGATTCAATCAACGGTTGAGATTGAATCAGACGAATAGTGGAGATTGAATGAGAGATCAGTTCAAAATAGAAAGTTCCCAGCAGAGAGGCAATCAACTGCCTATTTTTGTCTGTTTTAAAGTTGTTAACTATTTTATTCCTCTTTTTGATTTTTAATTAAATCAAAGTTTCCTTTTTTGAATTGAAGAGAAGATTTTGTGGAGAATATTTGATTAAATAAATTGAATATTACCTCATAAATGGATTTTCTCAATTATTTGAATAATTAAATTCAATTATTAAGTTGAGGATATTTATTTAAAACCAAATATTTATTTAATTCCCTTTTCATGTATTTAAGCCAAAGAGGGTGAATTTAATTTAATTAAAGTGCTAGGACTTTGTAATTAAATTAACTGATCATAGAGTTTATTTAGCTAATTATAGTCAATATTTAGGAATTAAATATGTTGTATGACTGATGCAGATTTAAGGTTTTCTGCATTTGACAATAGGTCAAGTAAAGTCAATCAGAAAATAGAATTGCCTAGTAAAATAGGACTTTGATATTTCAGAATTGATAGAACGAGACTAAAATACAACAAAAATGGTTAAGATAGCAAGATGCCAATTTTGGGGTATTACATTTACAACCCCATGCATACATTGTACACTCTCTCTCCATGTTCCAAACCACATGTGTAAGAGGGTTGCAGAAGATGGTGCCCTTCATATCAGGAATCACTATTATGGAAATAGTACAAAGCATGATCCTCGTTAGAAAAGGATTCAGTCCAAGCAAGATAACCTTTAGGCTCACCTGATCAGGTCTCTCTCTCTCTCTTTGTGGAAGCCCCATACAATAATCAAAATCTTTGGTGATCTTCTCTACATAATGGTGGACTCATGATCTAACCATTAGTCCTCAGACTGGCAGATGTAAGATCCAATAAACATCATCTAGAGTAACTATCATCTACCCCACATATAGATGGAATGAACATGTATCCTCATCCCATCTCTCCATCAATGCTAATAGAATGGCTCTATGAAATCAAATGTGAGGTAGTTGAGCTACCCATAAGTGTCCATTATCT
This sequence comes from Chamaecyparis obtusa, assembly GCA_027943335.1. Taxonomy (NCBI): domain Eukaryota; kingdom Viridiplantae; phylum Streptophyta; class Pinopsida; order Cupressales; family Cupressaceae; genus Chamaecyparis; species Chamaecyparis obtusa. The sequence continues at coordinate 89,718 of BSBK01009690.1, forward strand.
CTCATAATGTATGTCTTTGCTACATTGATCTCTCCTATATGTTCTCAAACATATATCATAATGTTCAACATATAATTCTATCTCATCACTGGTAGCTCCTGCAATAGAAACATGGAAAACTTAATTAGATTTAAAAATAAAAATTTCAGTTCTTAACATATATAATTGCATTTTAACCTACCTATAGAATATGTCAACTTCTTAGGAAGTCTCAAGAAGAGGTTGAATTCTTAGGAATAGGTAAAATTTATCCTTGAGGAATAGGTTGACCTCCCAGGAACATGTCGACTTCCTGGGAATAAGTTGACTTCTTGACCTAGCTATCAAAAACAACTTCCTATGACATGCATAAAAACTTCCTAAATCTACAAAAAACATGATAATGGAAGGAAAACATAAGGAAATGGGCACGTGTATTAAGACATCTTCCACTTCCTATCAAAGTACCTCCATTCGTGTCAGTGAAAGTTACTCCTTCCTCAAAATCCTTCTCCTTTTCCTTCTTCACCTTCAAGAGAATGTTCCAAATGAGCTTTCACAAAGGTAACTTCACTTTATGTATGTCATTAATTAGGTTACTTTTTTTTCTAAAAAGTTAGCTTATCATTTTTAGATGTTGTTTCCCTCTTTCTCTCTTTTGATCATATATTAATTTTGGTAGCTGCGATTTGGGCGTCGTCATGAGTGTTGAAATCATGATTCAATTACCTTGCTATCCAAGCACCTTTGAAAAAATTTAGGATTCATATTGAATGGTTTTGAAGGCTACTTGTCATCATTTTCCTTATTCAATTCATTTTGGTAAACACAATACCCTATTTCACCTTTCTTGAATAAGAAAGCCAAAACAATGGGCATATAGCTACCTGTGAACTTCGTCATCTTTCTCTAGTAAGTCCTAGGCAATTTTTATTATCAATAACCTATTTTTTTTCAAGATGCAATTACTAATGTTTTCTTGGAGGAATTGCACATTTTGACTTAGTCATATCCTTTTTCAATTATATATTTTCTTTTCTTATTTTAGCTTGCATATGCACATAGTGTCATATACCGCTAAATTGGGGGATAAATGTAGCATATTAAATTGGATGCACTTCAATTTCTAACCTTTTATCTCCTCTTTAGTGTGTTTACATTGCACATTTGCACTTGGAGCACACACTTTCCTTTTTCTTTCTCTATCTCCTAGGTGAAATTGAGAAATAATACTCCTTGATTTCCCTTTCTCTCACTCATAGGACAAGCTAGGATCTAATTTCTATACATCCTCCTCTTTCAAGGCCCCAATTTCCTTAATCTAGCCTTGATTTATCAATCCCTGATAAACATTACACCCAGATCCTCTACAGTTCTAGAAGCCTAGGTTACAAACCCAAGACTTTGGTCTCCTAGGGAATAGGTCGACTTATTCTAGAATAGGTCAACCAAGTTGACCTATTCCTTGGTGATTGGAAAATTTTGGGCCCGTTCCTATTTCAAAGTTTCATTACTTTCTGCTCACTACTATCAATTCTTGCAGGGGTAATTTTAGAAATTCACTATAAAAGGCATCTAATGCCTCATTTTCCTCATGATGGATGATGAAAGAAGCAAGGTACAAGAACATGTGGACACCCCAATCTGACATACACAAATTAAAAGGTGGAAGCTAAGGGCTAGATCTAGTTCTTTCATTGCAAAGTGAGGTCTTCATCTACATATATTCAATTCAAGAATTCAAGAATTTCATGACATCATGGAAAAGAAAAGGGATCATGAAGATTGTTAGGGTACTTTAGCCTTAGGGGACTGGTATGATTTCTATTCTATTTTCAGATATGATCTTTGTATCTTCATATTTTTGCACACATTTATATTTACAAGCACACTTACATGCTAGGGTTTCACTCATATAGTAGATTCTTATTATTTACTAGCTCTTTTACATTCTAGATCTACAATCTAGGGTTCATGAGTACTACATACACACACAACATCTTTCCTAATGACTATTCATGGAGGTGGAAATCACCAAAATGGGTAATTGAATAAGGAAAACCCCTTTATAGCCACCCACACACACCAATTCTATAACATACTTGTAGGTTCTCAATTTTGTGATCACAGATTTGGAATCCACTCTCAAAGACATTTTTGAAGTTGGGTTGACTTGGCTACAGTATTCTGAGAACACAGTGACCTAGTTGACTTGTTCTGAAACACAATGACATGGTCGACCTATTCCTAGAGGTATGAGAAAAACAACATTTTTGAGGTTTTCTATTGTGATTGTGGATCCACAGTTGGATGTTTTGTCACAATCTCAGATCTGTGATTTTCATAGTAAAAATTCATATTCCATTTCTTATTTCGAGGTAAGTACTCTATCATTTATTTTATCTATTAGGATAGATCTATTTCTGTATCTTAATTGGGTTGATTACATTTACTTGGTTCCTAGACTTATCTTACACTTTGTTCTTAATCAATTGTTTCAATTGTTGTCATCTCTGTTGCATATCTATAATCAAATTACATTGCATGAAAGATGCCTTCCTAGTACACTTCCTTATTATAACTTGGGTTTATCATTTACATCCATTATCACCTTTGGGTTTTGATAATCTAACCTAGGTCATATTGAGATTTATACTCTAAAGCCCCTCTTTCTCTTTTATTGAATGGATTAGGGAGAAAGTGTTAAACTTGATATACCTAGTTTGTATTGTTAGACTCATTTATGCCATTTTCCCTCTGAATAGTTATCATCAAATTTGATCCCCTAAAAGTTCTTTTCTCAACAAATGCATCTATTAGGATACCTTTCTAAATGGGTTATGATGCTAAGAGAATTATATCTAAGATTTATCTCCCAAAAGGAAATCAAAGGGAAAGCTTTGACTAATCACCTAGCCGAAGCTCCTTCACCAAATACTACTTCTAATGATGTGACTTTCTTTGATAATTTTTTTAACCTATTGATGTTTATAATATGTGAGAATAATACTTTGATGGATCTAGATGTTGAATTGGCTCTAGTATAGGTGTTATTCTCATATCTCCTTCAAAGAAACTAATACCTATAGCATATCATCTCAACTTTACTTATACCAATAATATTGCACAATATGAATCCCTTATCATTGGATTAAAAGTGGCTTTATCCCTTAATGTGAAACATATATGTATCTTTGTAGATTCATAATTAATAGTCAAACATGTCAGTGGAAGTTATCAAGATAATTATTCTAAATTATCTCAATATCATGACCTTGCTCTAATTATGATTTAAAAATTCTCTTCATATTCTATTGGCTCTTTACCTCGAAAAGATCCCAAGCATGTATATTCTATCTAAAGTGATACTTATCTTATCTCATTAGATAATAATAATTATAACTATAGATTCACCTTGCACAAACTTGTGAGTCTTGCTATTTCTAAAATTTCTAGTCATGTGACTTGTTTCTTTAGTGGTGCAGAAGCACCTATTGACTCAAGAAATACTACAATGCCATCAATGCATGAAGGATGTAACCAAAGGTCTATGTATCCTAAAGTTGATGTAATTAAGCCTTGCTTAAGGATGTAATAGGTTGGATGATAGAGTTAATAAGGCCATATTGATCTAATGGGGGGGTCATAGGACCTAGGCAGTTAAAAAGTGCATTAGTATAGAACCATGGAGTGGAATGAGTATTTTTGGTTATATTTGATGTAATAAGGCATAAAAATCCAATACATGTAATGGTTGGGGATCAAATTGTCAATTTGTGGAAAATTATCATTTTGTGAAAACATGGTCAAAGTTGCTCATCTCGAAAAAATGTGGAATAGGGGTGTCTAGATGGGTGGATTAATTGATTCAAGGCATATTTGATGTAAAAAAGGAAAATTAAGGCCTTTTGAATCACTGGAAAGGTTTGTGAGTCAAATTATTAAAGTTAACAAATTCAAATTTGAATCCTAACGACCAGTTAGGTTCAAATGGTATTTTGGGTGGTTCTGAAGGTTTTGGTCATGTTTTTGAAGGAGGAATGATTGAGATGCATTTTATATTCCTATTAAATGATGAGGAACATTCGATTATGAAAGATTAACGTAATGGTTTAGTTATGATAATAAAAACCAATTCACATTTCCTGCATTCTTTAACAATTTTATGAGTTTATTGGATTGACATTAGTTGGTTCTTGTTCAAATGCAATATAGATTATGTTTTAAAATTTTCATAAGATCCTCATAAAAATTACAATCCATTTGAAAGGATTTTTAATTCATTTCTATTAACCTTATATCCTTGATATGTGATTGTACCTTGTTTGAAGTTTTGAAGTGATTGGGGAAGGAATTTTGAGGAGAGCCTAGTTTTAAGGGCATAGGAGTGAGGGTTTGATAGTTGATCCATCAAATGAGCATGGCATTGCAAATGGCTGTGAAAATAATTTTTTTGTGACCCTAATAGAAGACTTTTCAAGGTTTCAGAACTTGGGGAGTTTATTTTCTTATAGTTTCTTTGGAAAAGTGGGCTAATTAGGCCTAATTCAATTGTTGCAAGGCATTGGTCTATACATATGATCCAAGGAAACCATAGTTGATTCTAGGGTTTAAGATAATGTAATTTTTTTGTTGAGTTCTCTGGGAAATTTTTTAGAAAACCTTAGACTACTCGCTGAATAGGACTACTAGGATTAGGCCTAGTTAGTGCTCATTGGTCCTCCTTGATTTCAACAAAGTCTTCATTATGGAGACTGATGTAAGTCATTTGGCTATAGGAGCAGTCCTAAGCCAAGAAGGCAAGGAAATTTCTTTCTTCTCAGAGACATTGAATGAGGCTAAAAGAAAATACTCAAACTATGAACTAGAACTATATGCCATGGTCCAAGCCCTCCAAAAATGGAGGCACTATTTGATTCCAAAAGAGTTTGTAGTATACATTGACAACCATGCATTAAGTTTCCTAAATTCTCAAGAGAAACTCTCTGTCAAACATCTGAAATGGGTAGAGAAATTGCAAGCTTATACCTTCAACATTAAGCATAAAAAGGGTGTAGCAAACAAATTTTATGATGCCCTTAGTAGGAGGATTGGTCTTATTGAAGAAGTTCAACTACAAAGTGTGGGAATTGAGTCACTCAAACACTTGTACCTGGATGACCCTAATTTTGTAGAAGTATATCAGATTTGCACAAAAATGGAGGGCAAATATCACACTGATTTTTTTGAATATCTAATTCAGAATGGGCTTCTATTCAAGGGAGCACAATTATGCATACCAAAATGTTCAATGAGAGAAAATATAATTAGCGAAAAGCATTGTGGTGGCCTTTGACATCACTTTGGCATTGACAAGACAACAGACATGGTGAAGAGGAGCTATTTTTGGCCCAAGTTGAATAATGAAGTTAAGAAATTTATTGAATCCTGTACTATTTTCCAACAAGCTAAAGGGATGAAAACAAATCAAGGGCTCTACCAACCCTTACCAATCCCTTCAAGACCTTGGGAGTCCATCTCAATGGATTTTGTCATGGGACTACCTAAAACGAAGCAAGGATTTGATAGTGTGTTTGTCATAGTGGATAGGTTTAACAAAATGGCCCACTTTGTGCCATGTAAGAGCACAAATGATGCATCTCATATAGCCAACCTCTTCTTTAGAGAAGTAGTCAAAATTCATGGTTTGCCTCAGACAATTGTATCAGATAAGGATGTAAAGTTCCAAGGACACTTTTGGAGGACACTCTTCAAGAAGTTGGGTAAAAATCTCACCTATAGCTCTACCTATCACCCACCAATAGATGGGTAGACTAAGGTAGTAAATAGGTCCCTAGGAAATCTCCTAAGATTCCTAACCAAGCAATACTCACAAATTTGGGATATAGTCCTACCAGGTATGTTTGCACCCCAAGGGACCATTGGCTCTGATGGAAATCCCCTCTAATTTCAAAATCAGTGCTCAAGGCCAAGAACTGGCAAAGCTCATCACAAAGGTACGACAACAAGTAAAGGAAAAATTGCAAAGATCTAGTTTGAAGTACAAAGAAAATGCTGACAAAAGGAGAGAGGTCCACTTCAAAGTGGGAGACAAGGTTTGGGCATTCCTAAGGAAAGAGAGACTACCTAAGGGTAGATACTCCAAACTACAAATGAAGAAAGTAGGTCCCTGCAGCATACTAAACAAAATAGGTGAGAACGCTGATGAAATCTCCCTTCCTCCAACTTTGCAAATCTCTCCAGTATTCAATGTGGTAGACCTCACACCATACAAAGCTGCAGCAGGTTCAATGAGTGAATAAGGTGAGGAAACAAACATCAACAATGAAGACTATGTTATTGATCTTCCCCAAAGAAAACCAGTGGAGATAGAAGAAATTTTAGACACCAAGCTATTAAAGTAGACCAGAACTAAGAAGTACATGTAGTACTTAGTTAAATGGAAGGGCCTCCCCAACATAGATGCTACTTGGCTAACCGAAGACCAAATCAAACAACATGGGACTTTGGTGGATTTGTTACCCTCAAGTAGGGACTTGAGTTATAATACTTAAGGGGAGTATGGTGCAAGAGAACCTACTCTAAAATCATCAAAAAATTCACCTAAGAGTCCTAAACTCTATACTTAGTTTAGAAGTTATTAGTCAAACACCTAGACCAACTTGTAAGGCCTAGTCCCAGGGTTGGCACAATTATAAGCCGCAGTCTAACTATGGTCAAAATGGTTAATGGGCCTGAAAATCATAGGATATTAGGATTTTTCATGTTTTAAGGTTTTAGATCCATGTTGGCTCATTAGCTTAAGGCTAGGACCAAGTTTGGTCATTAGATTTGCAATTTTGCAAATTAGGCAAAAGTTGCTCTAAAAGTTGTCATGCAACTTTCTTAAAAGTTGTCAAACGTTGTAAACACAACTCCCGAATAGCTAGTTGGTCAAAAAAGTTATGTAACCATTGGGAGTGACTACATAAGCCCTTATAGGTGGGTGGTAGGATAACTGATGTAAATTGGCAATTGAAATCAATAAAATCATAAACTTTCTCTGCAATTCTTGAGAAGATCTATGGTGTATGAAAAAGTATAGGTGGGAGGGCATGAATTTGTGAAGCCAAAAGTTATATCATTGAATCTACTTCCATTTTCAGTTGGTCTCATGTGCTAAACTATTCTGGATTGTGAGATATCTGGTTTTTAGTAGAGGTTCCTAGAATTGAGGATTAAAAATAGGGTTTCTAATAGGGCCTTATTGTTTGGTCCCATTAAACCATGGTAAATTGATTCCCCTTGGTGGGATACAACCTTTTCCAATGTATTTTCATCTTTTTTAGGTTAGGAGTGTGGATTTTTAGAGGAGTGGGTTTGTCATTAGACCCTAGGTGTACATCTCTATGTGTGCACCAGTCAAGTGACTAGGAAAGTCGCCATAGATTTTGGTTGGGGATTCATCAAGGTCTCAAAACTTGGATTCTAAGTTTTTTTACATCTCCTCACATGCCTCCATGCTTATTTTTTTCATTGGCTTAGGAGAAAGAGCACTTGTACTGCATTTGGAGCCCTAATTAGGCCTATTAACCCGGTCTAATATTGCAATCATAGTTACTTCTATTTGTCTCCACTCCTTGGTTCTTAGATATGTTTTGTAAAACCCAAAAGGGTATTAGAATCCATGACCAAATTATCATCTCATTTTGGAACATTCTGACTTATGTTCAAATTTCACTCTAGGAAGGGCTACAAGCCAAATCCTTAGGTTGTGAAGCATTTTAGTGTTATGGGTTTCTTTTGAATGAAACAACCATTGGGACTATTAGAATAAGAGATAAATAGGCTAGAGTAGTGATTTTGGGCCACCCTTGGTCTTAGTATCCATTTCATGGGGTTTGATCATTCTTTTTGTTGAAGAGATCTCTTGGTGAACTTTTGTTCTTGGGTGCTTAGGACCTTAGTAAGCCTAGTGATTAGGTTACCTTGCATAGAAGGGTTGTGATAACCTTCTCTAAGTCCCTTTCCTATACCTATGATAGGTATTTTGCACTTGACCCTTTCACCTTCGGTGTTGATGGATTCAAGACTTACCAATTTCTCACTATTTGAAGACTGTCACTTGCCACTGTTGCATCACCATGTTTGTTCCTAAGCAATCCCTAGCCAAGGGAAAACCCTAGTGGGGATGATACCCACAACTAATCCACTAATCAAAAGTATCTGGTTAAGGGTGTTGACCCTATTAGGAGTCTATTACATACATATAGTATCTTTGTCCTAATTAAATGACTCTAGGCCTTGGTAGAAGCCTCAACTCTGCTAGGAGTTGGTATTAGAGAATAGAATTATTACAAGATGAGTTCATTGTCCAAACATGTAATATACAATGATATTTGATTACAAAAGGTAAAGTACATAACCTTTCACTATTGCCGAACAGCTTTCCTATTCTAATTTAGCTTCTTTGGTTTCATATACAAAGTCTTCTTTCTTTTCTTTTTCTACATATAACTGGGCATCATATCATTATAATATCTTATTACATCATGCTTATCTTCGCATTTCATACTTCTTACATTTATAAAAGTTATTAAGAATAATACAGTTAGCTTTACAAAACATAAAATCTATCCAAAATACAAAACTAACTTCTACTTCCCAAGAGTTAACATTTAGAATGTTGTCCCTTGTACGGTTAAGTCATTATTTTGATAAAAAAAATATCCCCTTAACTATTATACTTGTTTTGATCTTCTTACTTTACTTGGCCGGCTTGGACTATGTCTTAGTAATCTTGCAATAACTCCTTCCATACATGTCTTATAGACTTGCACTTTCACATGTGTCTTTTTCATACATAGAATTATCCATGTTCAAGTGCGCAAGCACTGAACTTGCTTCTATCAACATCACTATCCAAAACTATCTTTGGTTAGACTAGAAAATGCTGCTATACTTAGATAATTTTACTTGCGCTCTAACATAAATGCTTGCTATCATATCATGATCTTCATACTAATTATATGTTACCATAATGATAACAACTTGATATCCAACTCATCCAAATTTCCAAAAATGAGGTTTTTCCATTGGGTGTTTGTGAGGTGGGGAGATATGATACCATTTTTTAGATAAGCATGAATATTGTCGTACCATGGGGACTGGGGACCAACCAAGATGCACACCATTTCTAAATCAGTATTATCGTAAGTGGGTGAGTGTAGCTACTCAACTAAAAAATCATATTGTGTCACATCTCAAGGAATTTTGAGTAGGGACCCCATGGTTCCCATTGTGTTTGTGACCTTTTTTTCAATCTAGGTACATGCGTGAATTGAAGGCTCAGGAACTATTCTTTCATCTTATGCACTAAATCCTTGTAGGGTAACATATTATCATCCTTTGTTTGAAACTCATCCATGAATTTCTTAATTATGAGATGAGAATATTTGAAGACTTGTAACTTTAAGATGTTCCATTGGTTAGCTATTTTGAGTCCTGCGATGGGTGCCTTGTATTTTGGAATATTGTTGGAATAGGGAATCCCAATTTAAATTACTTTGCGATGTAGTTGCCTTAAGGAGTGAAAAAGAGAATCCCTTCCCCTAATCTACATGATGTGTAGGACCTGTCAAAATATAGCTTCCAGTTTGGTTGTTCTTTGATCATACCTAGATGCTCATTTGGAAACTCCATGACAAAAGGATATGCATCCACCAGAGGTGCCTCAGATAGTTAGTTTTCAATGACTTGGCCTTTGATTGCCTTCTTGTCTACATATTGGATGTCAAATTTGCTAAAGAGCATGACCCATTTTTCAAATTTTCCAATGATGGTTTTGCATGCGAGTAAGTACTTGAGTGTGTCTATCCTGGAGATGAGCTTCACTGCGTGACTGAGCATGTATTGATGCATCTTTATAGTAGCAAACAAAGTTTAAAGACATTCTTTTTCCATTGGTGTGTAATTGACCTCATAATCCACAAGTGTATGATTGATGTAATAGATGGTTTACTCTTTGTCATTGTTATCAAGTTGTGCCAGGAGTGCCCCCAGTGTTTTAGTAGTGGCTAATATGTACAAGATGAGTGGTTCCCCTAGAGTAGGAAGAATGAGGATTGGTGGATTTTCCAGGTATTTTTTGATCTTCGTGAAACTTCTTTGGCACAATGGATCCTAGTTTAAGTTGGCATCCTTAAATAGTGGATGAGTGAATGGTTGGAACTTGTCTAAAAATTGATATATAAACCTTCTAATGGATTGTATCTTTCCCTATAAACTCCATCATTTTCTTGAGCATCATAGGGTATATCTTCTAATGATGGAGATGGTTAAGCATCCTTTTTCTTGGGATGTTGTCTAATCATTATGGTTGGTGAGTTCTATGATGGAGATGGTCAAAGACACATTCCAATATGCTGAGATGGTCTAACCTTTTCTTTTACTTTGCCAAGATGTCATCCACATAATCTTCTAGGATCTTATGGATCATGTCATGAAATATAACAATCATGGCTCTTTGATATGTTTCCCCTACATTCTTTAAACCAAATGACATCATGTTATAGAAGAAGGTACCCCATGGGGTTATGATGGATGTCTTGTGTTGATCTTCTTATATGATGCATATTTGGTTATAGTGAGAGAATCCATCCATGAGAGATAACATCTCATGCTCGGTAGTGAGGTCCATGATCATATCAATGTTAGGTAATAGGAAATAATCCTTCAGACATGCCTTGTTGAGGTCACAGAAGTCAGTGCATATTCTTATTTCTCCTAATGGTTTGGAGACTGGAACCATAATGGATATCCATTATAAATATTCTATGGAACCTATGATTTTTACCTATAATATCTTTTCTAGTTCTGCCTTAACCAACAAGGCCATATTGGGGTGCATTTTTTGAATCTTTTATTTGATTGGCTTGGTGCTTGGGTCAACTACAAGATGATGGACAACCAAGTTAGGGTCCAATCTAGGTATGTGACCATATGACCATGTGATGTTTATTGTGGCCTCTTGGAGAAGTGCGATGAAGGTTGCTTCCTCTCCCTCAGACAATGATGCAATGATATATGTTATTCTAGGACATTCCTCAGCTCCCAAGTTAACAGGATTGGTTTCTTCAATGAGTATAGATGATTTTTGTAGTTTGGGTCAACTTCTAGTGCCTCGAAAAGGTTTTTTCCATAAGATACACCCTTTATTTTTACCTTTTTGGACTCAAGAAGTGCTTTAGATGGGTTTTCACAAGAAGACTCGTGTTCTTTTTTATTTATATTTTTGTGGCTAAAGACTTCCTTTTCCCAAAAACATCCTTTAGGGTCTAGCTTATAGATATGCACTGAGGTGTACTTGCAATCTTGTCATTTTTCTATTGCTCCCATGAATCTTGGGAGCATTTCCTCACTTTGGAACTTGTCAATATGTGCAATGCTTGGTTGGTCTCATTATATGAGTTTGGGATGGATGAGTGGGAGGTCAATGAGGTTGATGAATAGGGGTTGGAGGATGGAATTTCCTAGGAAAGTTTCAACATAAAATATATCATCATAGGATTTCTTTATTTCCTCTACAGGGATGTCTTTGACTTCCATGCTTTCACCCTAGATATCTAGAATGGTAGCATCAGGCACATTGGTGCCCCAGTCATGGTATTGCGACCTTGTACGTGCAAGCACACAATGTTGTGACAAAATCCAAGGCATCAATGTATGGGATTTTGGGAGGCTTCAAATTGATCTTGCATACCACCTTCTTGAGATCCTAGACTTCTACCTTGATAGTTCTACTATTATGTTTCCCATTTGTGTGATGTGGGGTATTTATCTTTGAAGTTTGTAAGATGTTTTTTGTTAGTAGGTGATGGATATTTTTATAACCATCTATTGATATTAGGATCCATCTCCTGACTATTTAGGATTCCATTTGACAAGAATGTGGATGATCCCATTTTCTTTATTTAAGGTTCCTCTTGCTGTGTCTTTCTTTGGTGAGATGGGTGCTCCTTGGTATGTGTTTCAAGGGGTAGGGCCCCTACTATGAAGGTATCTATGAAACTATATTCCCATAGTCCCTATCATTGATCTTCATGGTGGAAAGGGTGGAGGTGAGAATTATTTTTGGATCATAGTGGGATTGAGAGGAACTAGCAATTGAAGTGCCAATGTTGATTCTAGGACAATGGGTGTAGTGAGGGAATGTGGCTTCCAACACACAACAGTATGGGAAAGGTTTTGGATCAACTTGGATGGTGATTTATGTGCCTTGGTGTGGGAATTTGATGCACTGATGATAGGTGGAAGGAAAAACTTTAATAGAATGAATCTATGGTTGACTGAGGAGGATGTTGTAGGTGAGGTCAAGATCAAAAATGTGACATATGGTTTCTTGTATTGCAGGGCCCAGCTTGATGGGTAACAAAATGGTACCATCTAAAGTACACTCCATTTTGTCATACACCTTGATGGCGATGACCTTATGTGATATGTTTGCTCCATTGTATCCTACTTTTTGGATGAACTTCGATGTACACAAGTTGAGGTCCAAACCATTATTGATCATGACCTGCTTGACTACAAAGTCATTAAACATGATGGCAATATGGAGAGGGAGATTGTGGTTTGGTTCGATGGATGGTATGTTGGAGAGTTTGAAGAAAGGGCACAAGATGGAGATAAGTGTCCCACAAGATTCTCAAACTAAATGGTATTAATGTATATAGGGTCACATTCTTCTTAGAGTGCCTTGTTGAGGATTTATCGATGGATGGGTTAGGTATGAAGAAGATACAGGATGGAGATTTGAGTGGGGGTATTCCTAAGGTGCTCCAGGATGCTGTACTGTGCATTAGACAAGAAAGAAAAATTAGCATCGGTAAAAAATATCCTACCCAGGCATGTGTGGTGACCGCACATTGACTATTTGTGCCTTTGACATGGATGACATTGATAGTGAGTTCAATCTAGGAGATGCATCCAAAAAATTTATTGTAATAATGTGGTCGATTATGTAATATTTTCCATCAGCATGATCACCTTTCTTACCTTTTCCTTGGTTCAGGGGTGGTGGGTCTATAGTGGATGTGCTTTTGTAGGAATTGTGCTGAGCAAACACATTTTGTAGATGTGTAGATAAGCATTGGTTGAGGTCTGGGTAAGTGCATCAACTATAATCTCATTTTTGTCTATGAGATGTTGGATATAGTGCTTGAGTTTCATGCACTTCATGGTAGTGTGTCCCTTGACATGGTGATAGTCACATTACTCATTATCCTTGTACCATGTAGGCTTCAAGGTTGAGTCCTCAAATGGTTGAGTTTGAAGATAGATGATCAAGTTGGCATTGGCCATTCGATGAAAGATTATGTCCAGAGGGTTCACCCATAGGAGTGAATGTGCATTTTTTGTTATTCTGGACACGTGGCTTTCTTTGTCCAAGGGTGACTGATATGGTATTGGTTTGATTTTTTGGGGGTTGAAAATTTTGTATAGGATGTTGGTATGTTTGTGTAGGTGGTTTAGGTCTGGTGACAATAGCTTGGATGTGCTTGGTATTGGTGACTCCATTAGTGTCTATATTATTGTTTTTGTTCTAGTAGCGATGTGGTAAGCCATTATTGGGTTTGTCTTGTTGATTGTCTTTGTAGTTCTTGATGGTACTATCATCCAAGAGGCCTTTCTCAATGTCTATCCCTTTTCCTTTGATATATTGGTAGGTTTGGATACAATTGATGTGCATGAAGTGCGATAAATTCAAATGCAAGTTATCAATAAATATCTTCATGATATTTTTCTTTGGTGGTTGATATGATAGCCTCGTAGTGAGGTTTTCCCATCTTTGTAAATTATCAGCCAAGCTCTCACCTCCATTATGTTTTGAGTTGTAGAGATCCAAAAGAGATAGTTCATTCTTGATGTTATGCTCACATTATGCTATGAACTTTTTGGATAATTTTGCAAAGGTTGATACCAATCCATAGAGTATTTTGTAGAACCACCCAATGGTGGTTCCCCCTAGACTTTTGGGAAAGAGGTGCATGAGGAAGTTATCACTATAGGAAACCTATTGACAAGGCATATATAAATATTTGATGTGGCTGATTGGATCTCCCTTCCCCCAATACTTTTCAAAATTGGGAGTCTCAAAATATTTGGGGAAGGGGACTGTTGTGATGGATTTATCAAAGTGATAAGGGAAAAATTACTCAAACTTATAGGTCTTGGTTTCAATCACATCCTAGAGCTCCTTAAGAGCCTTCTTCATTTCCTCGTACTCTAGGTTGGCAAGTGTTGGAGTCAGTAATCCCATTAGGAAAGGGTCAGATGGTGTTAGTGAATACGAGTGGTCCTACGGGGGGTATTGGGGGACTTGATAAGGGGATTTCTCAACTATGTAAGTGGACTAGAGTGAATGTTTTAGTGGTGGTTGAGTGAGGTATTATTGATGATGGGTGGATACATATTTCTTTTAGGGTTATGTCATCATTTTTGGTTGTGATGGCATGGAAGGATAGTGTTGTTGTGCAGGAAAGTATTGATGTTGTAGAGGGATTTAGTAGAATGATGTGGACTATTGATGATCTTGGCCTTGGGCTTGGCTGATGTATGTGGGATGCATTCCCATGTTGCTAAGAGGTGGGATGGTTCCTTGGACATTACCAATAGGAGGTGGTGGTGTGAGATAATTGGAAATATAGGAAGAGATCTCAATTTTTGTGGTGGTGGTATGGTTTGAGGGATGATAGATGATAGCATGACTAGGTAGTTGGTAAATGTAGGGATGGATGTGGTTTGTGGTGACAGTGGTTGTGCTAAAAATGGGATAGATGTTTGTTGGATGATGGGATTGGAGATATGTGATTTTTTTATTATTTATAAGACATGCATCTATGCTTGAGTAAGACTGCAAGAAGAACATGTCCTTTTAGTAGGTTGAGATGTGGAAATGACTGGGAATGTGGATGTGGTAGTGGGGATTTTTTATATGAGCGGCTGGTTTTGGGATCCCATAGGTGGTATACCTATTGTGTAAAATGGTCTTTGGGCTTGTATATTGGTGATGAAAGGTGGGAGAGACACATGTGTAGAGGTTAGCTGGGTAACGGGTAGAATGGGTGCTTGGGTGAAGGTTTTCTAGGTGGTAGATGGAGGTTCTTGCACTTATCCTTGGAAAAGTGGTATCGAGGTGGAGCTTTGGGACATAAAGGGTGGAGGTGGAACATGCATATATATTTATGCCTGAGTGGTAGTTTGAGATGTTGAAGGTGGAGGTGGCAGTCCCATGATGGAAAAAGGAGTGGATTGCACCATTGTATGTACTATGAGTAAAGTGGCACTAGATTGTAATAAGTGAGGAATTGGTGAGGCCACTTGGAATATTTGGAGGCTAGGGTCTATAATTTTTTTGATTATGGTGTTGAAGGAATTGCTAGGAATTTGTACAAGATGTGTAGGGTTGAAGGGACAAAGTTCTAGTGGAATGGGAGTACCCTCCTACACGTAGTTGGACAAGATGGTGAGACGATTTTGGGCTATAATTGCACTGACCATTTGTGCATGGCCGAGATGACTCATGAATTCTTCCATAGAACCCATGGTAGTTGTTTCATTTGGGTTCATCCATAGATTCTCAATTTGAGCTTGTGGTTCTGGATCATATGTTACCATAGCATTGTTAGGATCATTGATTTTGGATGAGCTAGTAGTGAGATTAGGATCTATATCATTTATCTTCTTTGATCATATCTTGGTAGGTATGAAATGTAGATCCTAGGATGCGAAATGAAGATGAAATGATGGATCTAGGGATCAAGAGGATAAATGTGCATGTAAGATGGTCCTAAAGAAACCTAAAGATGAAGGGTAGAATAGCTCTATGGTATCTAAGGATAAGTGCAATACTTAGGATGAAACTAGATGGAACAAGGGACGCTTGGATGAATTTTGAATGGGCTGAAGTGGATGTCCTAAGGATCTAAGGATTACTTAGCATCAAATGGGAATGAGTTTCCTTTCCCAGTGTAGGATCAAATGGATGGGATTTTCAACCTTAGATAGACTTATGATCTTTGGAAGATGAGATCTTTGTCAATGTGAGACAATATTTGGATCAAGATGATGAGGATTACAAGGACAAGTATTTAGATACCCTAGACAATGCTTAGCCAAAGGGTGGAGCTATACGATGATTTTGATTTAGGATAGAGGATCTAGAAAATCAAAAGGATATGACACTGAGCAGAGAATTTTTGGTTTGATTGATTTTTGGGTTTTCAGATTTGAAACAAGGATGATCATTTGATTTAAATGAGGTTTCCTAAAGGGATGACATTAAATGTTCCTAAAGGATGATCTAAAATGAAATGGTGGTGAGATGATTGTGTGACAATTAAAAGGATATGTTTTTGTGATGAGCCAACTAGTCTTCTCTCTCAAGGCTAACAAAGGCATGATTGATCTTAAAATGCGCTCCAAATTACAACATTTTTGTGTTGTATGTTACTCTATTAAGTTTATCTTGGTATTTGGTCTCTTCTTGGATTAGAGTCAAGAAAGGTTGGAGATCTTTAAGCTTACATTCTATGACTTGTACGCATGGGCTACTAGTAGTTTTTTTTTCTTGTGCTTCACTAAATCGGTCACGTGTCCAAGATTCTCTGATCTCAAGGGTATTGATGGTGAAAATGTTCAAGTTTTGGGGATCTTGTCAAACTAGGCAATCACTATAGTAAGTATACATTGGCTTGACTTCTGATAAATTTTGGAACCTTTGGAAAATGTGAGCCAACAATACCACAAGAGATAGAAATATTGTTGGAACAACACATTTTGGTTATGTTTTGATCTCTTTGGCAAAGGACTTGCGACTTTGAATGTTTATTTTGTAAAAAATGTTTTCACTGGGTTGGTAACATCGAAGGCATGTACAAGAACTACCTTATGGAATTGGCTTAGTTTGAAAAAATTTTCTCACAAAATTAGGTACACACCCAAGAGCTAATCAAAATATGGCCATTGTACACCACACAATGGGTCAAACAATGTTGCATTAGCCAACTCCAAGCACTCAAGGATAACACGATATGGTGAGTGTCTTGGGGAGGTTACTATCCTCCTTGCACAAAGATTATTAAGCCTTTAGGAGTAGACCAGGTGGACCTCTAAATTAAGGGTGTCTAGTAAGATTTGTCGAGTCCTCCTAATTGGTTTGTATGTACATGACTCACTTAAGAGCCTAGTTGACCATGCCAAAATCATAGGTATATTCACCTACCTTGGACTACAATCAACATTCATCACCTAAGCTTGAGGGGATGAGGCGAGAGTTTTCTTAACACCTTATTTATATACCGATTAGGGACTCACCAGTTTGAGGTCATTCTCTAAAGAGGAAGTGCACCCTCTAGACAGGCATCACTAGAATCAAAACCAATTGAGTTTGATCTTTCTCTTCACCCAAGTTCAATGAAGGTGAGGGCAGAGGATAAAAATACAAACTAATTGTTTTCACGTCACTTAATTAAGAAGGTTTTGTAGTGAAGTAAAAGAGATACAAGGAAGTGTTGAAAAACACTCCTTCAAACATGCCAAAAACACATTCTTTCCAAATTGACATCCTGATTATCTGAGTGTTTTCTATCTATGATATGAAACACTCATGATTAAAATGTAAGGTTTATTTCTTGGAAATAAATTGGCAAGTACTTGAAAAGGAAAATTTTGTTGTAAATGTTTTACTCCCTTGCCAATCAACATTGGGTTTTTATTCTTTTTAGAGCCCATACAAAAGGATTTTTTGTCTTATTCAATTCACTTTAAGCATTCAAGATTTTATGGTGTTTGTTTTAAAGCCCAGATTGAAGTTTTTTGCAACAACTAAAAGAAAACATGAAATTTTTGACAATCATACAATGTCTTTGTCATACATCCTACATGAAAAACATTAGTAGTTTATCATTTAAACCTTCATTCCACGATTGTCAAGAAGCTACAACAAACCATTAGTAACACAAAAATTAGCTATGCTAATTATAGAAACAAGACATGGAACAAAAACTTAGAACAAAACATCAAGATGATCCAATGCTCCAGTGAACACATGTGTTGAAATAGTGAACAAATGTGCGGTTTTAGAGGACAAATGTATAGTTTCAATGATAAAATGTGCAGTTTCAGTGAACAACTACCCAATTTCAAGGATTAAATATGTGGTTTCAGGGGACAAATGTGCATAAATAGTGACTTTACCCAAAAATTGTAGGATTGAAAGATTTTTAGCACAATTGAAGAAATCCAAGGTTCATTTTAGCCATAAAGTGTAGTAAAATTTGATCAATTTGAAACCCTAGCTAGGTGAAATTCATTTTAGGAGCACTAAAGTGAAACATGAAGTTATTTTTAGGTGTCCAAATCCAAATGTAAGATTCATTAACCAAGTTTAGGGTTCACTTATGCTATTAGGATTTATTTACTTCCTTAAAATAGTGAGAATAGAAAGAAGAAAATAGTAGATTGTATCTAAATAAATGCAAAATTTATGTGAACAAATGTGTAGTTTTAGTAAACAAATGTGTGGTTTCAAAGGACAAATGTGTGGCTTTAAGGAACAAATGCGCAACTTTGACCAACCAGGCAGTTATGATGGTCAAATGTACGGTTCTTGGTATCAAATGTGTAGAAATGGGTATAGACTACATAGGACGACCGAGATTTTATATTTTTTGATGAAAGATCAGGATGTGGGTCCCATCAAGCATGCCAAAATGTGAGTGTGAGAATCCTAACCTATCAAGAGCACGTGTGAACAAGAAAATGTTAGTTTAAAACACATGTATACAACAAAGACTCAAGACACCACCTCTAATTGAACTAAAATGGAAGCACCCAAGTTCCATTTGATTTTTTCATCATGGAGATTTGTGGAAGTTCTCTCTAAAGCACACAATACTAAGATCCCCATTAGAAAATGTTTAAATGATTTAAAAGCATAAATGCAAACTAAACAGAGATCCAAGATGTTGCAAAACTAGTATGAGGAACTAGTTTGCAACAAAAGATCCAAATGATGAAGATGAAGATAAGAACCTACAATGATTTTGCAAATTAAGATTCATTTGCCATTATATTAATAATTCTATTTGATCTAGATTCAAAACTAAGAACAAGAAACTAAGATAAATGTTGAATTCTTATGCAATTCTAGAGCTAAATTAACATGATAACAATGCAAAAATGAGATATGGATTTGCTCTTGGAAAGGCCTCTATTTATAGATTTTTAGAGCAATTTGGAGGCTTGCATGAGTTGGCACCTATGTGATATCCACATAGGAGGCACATACGATACACATGGGCTAGAGAGGATGACTATGCAAAAGCCAACAAGTAGCATTTAAGGCTTTGTGAGGCTCAAGGTTTCTCACACATGTGTGAGAAACTTTGGAGAAATGTGTGGGGGACAAAGTTATAAGAAAGGAGTTGGAGCATTTAAGGAAGTTTGGTGGCCACCTTGGGAAAATTTTCCCACACATGTATGAACAACTCATTATCACTAATGAGGTTAGGAATCAACTTTTAAGTGAGATTAAGGGAATGATTAGGTGGGAGGGTAGGTTTAGCAAGTGAGGTGATGGGTGTAGGCTAGGTTTTAGGTAGGGATTTACATTAATCTAAACTAGGTTTAGATTAATCCAAGCTTAGAAGAATATTAAGATGTGGAGGGATTTAAATAAATAGTAATTTATTCAAAAAAGGGATTTATGGGGATACATGTATTAAAATAAGTTTAATACACTAGAGAAGGGGGGATTTAAATTAAATTTAAACACCTTAGATAATGAACCAACTTAATTAAATAATTTTAATTAAATGGGTAGAGCGATATGATAATAATGATTAATTAATTAAAATTAATTATATAATATCACAAGGATTATTAATTAAATAGATTTAATTAATAAGAATTATTTGTAGATGTCTACAAGTATGTGTAAAGATCATTTTTTATCTTTCATGTTTTCTAGGTTTTCTATGAATTTCCAACCTTACGAAGCTATAGAATGGATTCTTTTCATAGGAACACATACTATTATTCTCTATATCATGATAATAGTACACCCACACACTCCTTTTATCAAAATTAGTTTGAGCCTCATCTAGGCTTTGCTTCATCTCCCTATACAATATCATATGATCAATATATCCCACCTTCTTACCACCCTCCCACTTCATCTCACCTCTTAGGAAAAATGGATATTGATAGGCTCTGGGATCAAGTTGTGGATCTTTGTGTTAGGTTTTCTATCCTAGGCATGAATTTCACTCTGGTTCATGATATTCCCCTACTTTTCAAAGACATGAGATGTAATGAGTTGGTAGCTCTTTTGTGGGGTTAGTCTGGGAAGTTATATTAAATTAGAATATAGTAGGGGTTAGATATATATAGATAGAGGATCTAGCTCAGTGGGTGATTCTTCTTTCCTTGATAGTATCCAAATGACAATATTTTTATGATATTGCAAAGTTGAAACAAAAAATGCAGATCGAAAGGGAGAAGCACTTGGAAGAAAAACAAAGGCAACATGAAGAAAATATGGAGGCCAAATAGAGATTGTTTGAGGAAGAACTTGCAAGGAAATTTTTTGCAAAAAGATATGTTCAAATGAGGCTTTTATTGGCCAAAATGAAAAAGTTATAAAGTCAGGAATCCACTTCCCCTAAATATATTATTCCAAGCTTTTAAAATTTCCCTCCATTACAACATCTTACTATGTTTTAATCTTTACATGAGCCTAGATTAGAGAAACTAAAGGAGGATACAAAAGAGCTACATGAGGATATTGAGAAGGTTGTTTCTATTCAACCCTCTCTACAGATGAAGAGTAGGCATAAAGAAGAGGATTTGGTCCTCTCATTTGAAGAACTTCCCTCTTTTATAGAGGAAGAATGGGAAAATGAAGTTGTTCATGCCCTTGAGGTACAAATACAGCAGGAGGTCATTCATCATATGAAGAATGAAAAAGAAGACCCTAAGCATAGTTGTTTCCTTAAGGAAGAACATGTTGATATGCATGAGGTTACCTCTCAACTATGTATATCCTAGCATCATATAAAAATGAGTTTGATGACGAAGATAAATTTTGGGATGAGTTAAAAATATTTTGTTCATCTATAGACATTAAATACGCTTCTTCTTTATAAAAAGATCATGAGTTGCAAAAACATGCGGAGATTCCTTCTAAGCCTGTAGATCTCAAGGAAGTGGTCCCTGAACATCATGAATAGGTGAAGATCACATTTTTATAAGAAGAAGAGCCATTTAAAAACCAGCGGGATACCATAATTTCAAAGCACAACAGTGAGGTCAAGGTTGATCTCTTATACCAATTTCCATCTAGAAGATGTCCCATAAGGAATCTACCTCTACAAAAACTCTATATGTTTCCCCTAGTCATGCCTGTTTTAGAAGATGAGGGAGATCATCACAAGAATGAGTAGGTTTTTCTTTCTCATAAAGATAGTGTTCCAATACTAGAGAGCTTCCTTTTTCTCAGCAATAGAACAAGAAATTGGTTATAAAGGGCAGTTATTGGTTATAAAGGGTAGTTATTTCAACAACCTAGTTAATTGTTTTGTCTAATTTTCCTTATGTAAATATTTATACATAGTAGTGTATATATTCCTTTTTCCTTCCAAGAAGTGCATGTGCACAGTTATTTACTCTTGAAATAAAATTCTTTGATGTTCTATTAAGAGTTGCAAAGTGATCTTGTAGTTGTATTAGATTTGACTCCATGCCCAATGGATTTCCAGTCCACTGATTTTAACACATAGAAGGCATATTCCCCTCAAGTTGCTAGAAAATGTTGACAATTTTATCATAATTAACCCCAGGGTTATGTTTTCCATCACTTGGAAGTAGTTGAATGACGCTTAGAGAGATCAAACAATGAAAAACACCTTTGATCAGAGATATAGATGGAAAATTCTTTGTGTTTAACTGATGAAGATATGTGGGGATTCTATAAGAGTCTAAAGCTATATTTTAGAGAAGGATTCCCATTGTCTTCCTAAAATTCCAATTAGACAACTCATCAGGCTAAAAGTAAAAAATTCAGTGGAACATGTTCCTTGTTCCACTGATGAGATTAGTCGCTATCTCTATAACTATAAGAAGTGATAAAATTGTGCATCCCAATGGTATATGTCTCCTTAATGGTGGTCATTGATAGAAGTATTACCAATGATGAGGTTCATTGGCAACAAAAGGGAGGAAATTGTGTCTTCTGATAGTGTAGCTATGACGATGAGGTTCATTGGCATAGGTATTTCTGATACAAGGCCGGGAAGCAACAATTAAAAAAGTGTGAAGGCAAGAAATCCTTGTGTCTAACCAAAATCATCATTATTTGGGTCATCGGCGAGTACCTTTCCAATAGATGTCATCAACATAATTTTAACTGTCAAAAGGGATGAAAAAATGTTTCCTAATAGTATTACCTACACCGATGGAATTTCATCGGTGGAGGTCTTGATGATGGGATTGGATGGGGGGAATATGATAGGATGGTATTGAAGTTTCATTGGGGTAACTCACCCCGATGAATCTCTTTATCAGTGGTTAGAATGGAAGGTTTTTCCTATTTCGATAGGCCATGTTTCACTGATATATTCTTTGGCATTGAAGCATGTATGTGGTACCATTGATATCTTCTAAAATGGTTATAGAAGAAGGGTTTTCATCAAAAGAGATTTGTGTGGATTTCCTAATGGGAAATTTTTTATAACCATGGCTCGATGCATTTAGTAGAGACATTTGGTTATAGAGGAAACTCCTAGTGATAATCAAAAAGATTAATTCAGTGCCAAAAGATATAAGGATTCATCAGAGGATCTTATGATGATTAGGAAAAATTAGAGGCCAATCTCATTTATTCTTTCAGCAACTCCCATCAATCTACCTTCAAATATTTGACCTATTCAGGAAACATCATTACAATAGTATGGTCTCAAAGAAGATTCACCCAATCATTCCATAGTCATTATAGTTGTAGATATCCTTGATTTGGAGCTGCATGTCATCAAAGGATAATCATCATGTACTTGCAAAGGGATGGCCTTTCCTTTTGTACAGGGGTATTTATTATGGTCGCTTCTTCTATCACCTCTAAGGCTCAACTTGCAAGGATCATATTTCTTACGGTCTATCTCATTCTTTTATAACTCAACCCAAGTAAGGGTTTGAACTCCAATTTCTCATTTAGAGTTATGATAGCTCTATAAAAAGTAATAGATTGTACATTTTATAAAGGGTTTTTATTATTGTTAGAATGATTTTAGTATAACTAAGAGGGGGAGTGAATCAGTTATCCTCAGGTCCAGATGTACCAATTGAACTTTTAAACACTTCAACCAGCTCATATCTACTCAATAATCCACTTGGTCTCTATAACATATAACTGGTAACATAAACTTGCAATCCACTATCCAAAAGTAATCAACTTGTAGAATATAAAACACTTTTAACACATCAAATAAAATTCACAGAAGTATGACACCAAGATTTAAAGTGGAAACCCAATTTGGGAAAAACCGCTAGTAACATGCTACCAATTTTTCACTCTTCTGAAGTGAGCTTTATGAGCGGCCTACCCTATTAAAGGTTACAATACACACTATTAGGTGTGACCCTGTTAAAGGATTTAATCACCTTGTTAGGATTGGCCTTGTTAGAGGAATTAAGAACATCCCATTAGAATGTCACCTTGATTAAAGGATTTGATACAATGTTTAGAAATTAACAGTAGGTTCTGATCTGATACATACAACTCACTTTGCAAATATAGATCCAATGTAGCTCATATGTTGATCTTTTTCTTGGCCTTGATTATCATCTCCATCTCTAATCTACTTGGAAATTCTTCAAAAAATCACCACTTCACAACTCTTTTCAGCTCTTCTCAGCTCTTCTAAGCCTTCTTCTTTGGTTCACCAATCAACATAATCAACCTCTCACATAACCCACAATTAGGTTATCTGTATACCTCCTTAATTAGGTAGCTTGATCTTTTGCCACTTAATCATCACCATAGATCTTAGGTTTTGGTTAGATTCATTGAATCCTTCCAACATTTCATTCTCCCTCTAAACTTTTAGATACTTCTTAAAGCTTCTCCTTGAATCCATCCATTAAATACTCCAGGTCATTCATCCTTATCTTCAACACATTTTACATATTCCAATAATTCAACTATATCAGCTGGGAATCTCAATCCCTTCACAAACTATAAAATATAGACACTCGGTCATCACTATGTTCTTCTTCTTGGTCATCACTGGATAACTTGGTCATCACTAAAATTGTTCTTTTCAGTACGTACTATTTTCACTCGGTCCATTATCTGATACTTGGTAATTAAGGATGCTCAGTCGACACTATATTCTCTGCCTATACTAGTGCTCAGTCAACACTAGCATCACTCACCTCAAACTTAAGTTCCTTAATCTTCTTCTCTTTTTCTTGGTCAAGCCTATGCTTTTAAAATTTACTTCCTTATCTCTTTCATGCTTCAAATAAATTATCTTCTTCACTTAGTGTTATAGATAAACAACACATTATCTTCCCAATGTACTAACTAATGAAGTACCCATTGTAGTTTATCATAACTCAACCTTTTCCATAGGTCTTCTTGTTATCTCCTCTTTTCAAATCCTCTTCATTAATCAAATTGATGTAGGGGCATCCAAGGGTAAGGCATGGGCATTCTTTTTCCTTGGTGGAACTACATGGGTGTTTGTATTTTGGCTGGTGTTACTCAGTTACAGCCTTGACCGATGGCCTTAGTCATTGAAGGAAGCTCAATCATTGAAGGAACTCAGTAGTCTCTTGCACTCAGTGAAAGTGTTACTCCGTCATGCCTATGGTGCTTGGTCAGAACTGGTGCACGGTGATGCCTAGTGTGCTCGGTTAATTCACTGTTGCTCGAGAGTTCTGGTTTACCGACTAGTGTTCTATGTGATTCGTTGAGCCAACTTGGTGTATTTATTGTTGGTAGCTATTGTTATAGGCCGACATGCTGAATTAAATGTTTGTATACAATTGTAAGATGAATTGTATGGATTTAATTATTTGTTTGGGGAGTTAAGGGTTTCAACCAGCCACCTTGAGGCTAATGATTAGTATTTATAGGATGTTTGGGTTGTTTTTTAAGGGGGACTTGGAGGTGGTAGATTTGGATGACTTGGAAGACTTAGTGAATCAAATATGAGATTCTGAAAGCTTAAGTTGGTGAAGTTGTGGAAAAATATTGCATGATCTTGCAAATCAGATTGATATCTAATAGTTGTTTGTAGCAGAGCTAGTGGTTGCATACTTGGAGACAAGGACATTTCTTGGAGGCTTGCAAGCTCAAGTTTAGATCTTGTTGGAGATTTTCTAGTAGGCCAGTACTGACTGTATGTTTGTCATTGATGACAACTTATGGAAAGTAGCATGTGTGGAAGTATTATGTAGTAATTTTTCATTATAGGAAGCATGGACATGATATCAGCATGATATCATGGGCGCAGAGGTTAACAATTAGTAGAGATAGTTTTATAGCAATTTGTGTCAGCAGTGTTCCTGACACAGTAACAGACAGTGTTCTATGTATGGTTGTTCATATAGTTATCATGAAGCCTTACGTGCTTGGATATATGTTGAAGACATGTCAGCAAATTTTTAGTTATGGATGCATACTCAAATATTTAGTAGAAGTGAAGTTATGCAGTTGCTATTCACCAGCAATAGTTTCCTATAATTATTCAGAAGAGCCGATAGAGATTTTATTGGTTCTTGAGTTGCACCTATCTTTAGGGTATGCAACCTTGGAGTTAAGCTTAGAGAAGAGTTATTGATGTTCGGTTAAGAGTGCATGAGTTAATTCAGCTTACAGAGAAAGATCTAGTTGTTTTGGTAGAGCCGACAGTGTGTTGCATGCATCTACAATTATCTTGTTGGACAGGTCCTAGAATGTGTTGTGTGCATAGTAGAGCTCACAGAATGTTTATTGGAGTTTGTTATGGTTTCTCTAATATGATTTCAAGGTGGTTCTAATAGGCTGACTTGATTATATCATTTAGAGGAAATATATTTATAGGCAGTCATTTGTGATTGCTTGAGTATGGTTCATAGTTGAATAAGCAGAGTAGAACAGAGTGTGCAAAGTGTTGAGCCATTAGAAGAAGGTCTATGTGACCAAGTAAAGTATTTGTGCTATACATTGGAACTGATCCAGATAGCAGGTCAAAGCACAGCTCACCAAGATCTAGATATAGTGTGTATCTATTATTCATAAATTTGTAGCCTTCACCGCTTTGAGCAGTGAGCTCTCAGACAGTGCGTCCTCTCCCCTAACAGGGACAATCGTAAAAGAATCCTAACAGGATTTGACCGTTGAGTAGGTCTACTATACTAAATATTGTTAGAAACTAAAGTCCACCAAGATAACTAAGAGGGGGGGGGGTGAATCAGTTATCAGATAATTATAACCTTTATCAACTTTAATATCATTTAACCATGTAACCAATGTAATTACCAACCATAGAAAGATATTCATACACAATGACACAATAACACAAGATATGTTGACTAGGGAACCTCTTGATCAAAGAGTAAACCCCAATGGGAATGATGCCCACAAAAGATGCACTAATATGAATATTCCTTGTGAAAGGATGGACTATGTTAGGAGTCTTATGAAATACATTCAGTACATATGAATCCCTGTTAGGAGATTTTGAATCCCTGTTAAAATATTCTAACCCTGTTAAG
Organism: Chamaecyparis obtusa; assembly: GCA_027943335.1. Lineage (NCBI taxonomy): Eukaryota > Viridiplantae > Streptophyta > Pinopsida > Cupressales > Cupressaceae > Chamaecyparis > Chamaecyparis obtusa. Next base: position 116,496 of record BSBK01009690.1, read on the forward strand.
AGTGATGGAAGACAGAAGGACCCACTACCCAAATAGCTTCAGGGTAAGATCACTGAACACACTGTCCAAATGACCTTAATATTATTTAGCAGAATAATATGAAATATGTTACCTTCTTACTATGCCAAACTCCACTCTCTACTACACCAGATCTCAATTCCAAATCTCTGTACTTCGCATGTCTTCCTTCACAATTTCTCTTTCACAACTTCATTAGCTCTTTTCTTCACTTCATGCTTACATTCACATTCAGCCATACCATGCTCAAACTTCCTTCACATTGGTACTCTTATTCCTTGCATGTCCAATAAAGAAAAACATTCGTTCCTTTATACCACACTCAAATAATTACAAATGAGTCAGCACACAAATACAAAATAAAAGTTTCCATACGCTACATCAAAATTACACAAAACTGTCAGCTTCCAAATGCAATAACTCTTCACTCATGTGACCTCAAATTTTGTACTATGAAACACATCACCATCAATGTGTCTCAAACTTCCCTATAACTACACAAAACCAGATTCCATCCCAATTAGGAGATATCATCTGATTTCCACAAACCACTACTCAGGAACACTACCTAAATACTGCTTCCACCAAAATGCTCATAACTTTTATGAATAAATGAATTTCTATCTACGCTCTTAACCATAGACAAATAACATATCAAATAATATAACCTCAACATCACATAGCTATATCTACAATATCCCACGTGTGCTAATCAAAACACTATCTACTTCTCTGCTAGTCTCTAGAAGATCACTGTGTTGAGATCAATGACAATCATAGTCATGAATGCAACAAAAACTACTACAGAATGACTACCAACATCCAGTATTCAATCCTAACAATCTCCCCAATTGGCATTGATGGCAACATAGATGAAAAATATCCAATGTTCCAAAAATCCAATACTACAACACTGCTGCTTTAACAAACATTTCAAATCTTGCTTCGTTATCCTATTCAGTTCTGTCCAACAGATGGTACAAGTGGTTTTTCATGTACACTTCTCCCACATTGACATCAATCATAGAAATTTCATCACTATGTCAACAACAACTCAATGTCAATAGACACTGTTCAAAAAATTACATTCACAAGAGTCCTCATGACTCAGCTCACATACTCCCCCATAGAGGAAGTACCAACATCCAATCCAGAAGAAAGATAGGGCTCATATACCACTAGATGGATGCAACCAACTACATCATTACTCAAAATTAGGCTGGGGCATAACCCCAAGCATACCTCTCAGATACTCAAATGTATCCTTAGGCAAAGGCTTTGTAAATATGTCTTCTATCTGTTCCTTTGTGCTTATGTACTCCAGTTTGACTTCTTTTTTAGCAACTTTCTCTCTTACAACATGATACTTGATCTCTATATTCTTAGTCTTAGAATGTAAAATAGGATTCTTAGACATACTAACTGTATTGGTGTTTTCACAATGTATGACAACAAGCTCAACAAACCTAATTCCAATATCCTTCAGCATTTTCTTCATCCAAATTATCTAGTTGCAATTGTTTGCTGCTGCTACATACTCTACTTCTACTATGCTCTGTGAAATACAATTTTGCTTCTTTCTTAGCCAAGAAACTAATCTTCCTCTAAGAAAAAAGGTTCCACCACTGGTGCTTTTCATGTCATCAACACTACCTCCCCAATTAGCATCTGTATATGCACATAGGGTAAAATCATCAGATTTTTCATATCACAATCCATAGTCCATTGTACCTCTTAAATATCTCAGTATCCTCTTTACTGCTGCATAATGTGACTCTCTAGGTTTAGCTTGAAATATTGCTACCATTCCAACTGAATGTTGTATATCTGGTCTAGTATGTGTTAAGTACTACAATCCTCCAATCATGGATCTAGATTTCTTCTGCTCAACTACTGGTGTTTCATCTTTGCTAGATAGTTTATGTCTTGTAACCATAAGTGTTCCAACTGGTTTACAGTTCTCCATTCCAAATCTTTTCAGAAAATCATTCAAGTACTTTCTCTGACATAAAAAGATACCATCACTGTTCTATGTTATCTGTAATCCCAAAAAGTATTTCATCTCACCAATCATGCTCATTTCAAATTTAGCCTTCATTTCATCAGAAAATTTGTCACTGGCTTCATCTTCTCCTCCAAAGATAATGTCATCAACAAAAATAACTATAATCAACAAATAATTTTCTATTTCTTTTGTATACAGATTGCTATCATTTTTTCCTTTAGTAAATCCCAATTTCAACAAATACTTATCCAATCTAGCATACCAAGTTCTAGGTGCTTGCTTTAGTACATATAATGCTTTTTTTAGTTTACATACCATGTATCCTTCTTGATTCAAAGGAAAACCTTCAGGCTGCTCAATGTAGACTTCTTCTTCCAATTCTCCATTCATAAATGTTGACTTCACATCCATCTGATACACTTTGAATTTCTTAAAAGATGCATAGGCCAAGAACATTCTTACTGCTTCAATTCTTGCCACCGGTGCAAAAGTTTCTTCATAGTCAATTCCTTCTTGCTACGAGTATTCTTTACAAACTAATCTTGCTTTGTTTCCTACTACTTCTCCTTGTTCATTCATCTTGTTTCTGAATACCCATTTAGTTCCAATCACATTCTTGTCTTTAGGTCTAGGGAACAATTCCCATGTCTTGTTCTTTTCAATTTGATTTAGATCTTCTTTCATAGCATTAATCCAATGTTCATCTTCACAAGCTTCACTAGTATATTTAGATTCAATTTGAGAAATTAAACATAAATGTACCTTATTGCAAGTCAGAACCCCTCTACCCCAACTTCCAATAACTTGTTCAATAGGATGATGTCTTGATATATACCTGTTTGGTGTCATAGTTACAAATCTTGCTTCAACTATAGATTCTTCTCTAGATTCTTCTCTGGTTTCTTCTATAGGACTCTCATTTACTAATTCACTATCAGTCTCATAGAATAATTCAGTAGTTTCAATGTTAGGCTGAGGATGAGGTTCTTCATCAGATTCATAGTCAAGCATTCTTTCCTAAATTTTAAACTTCTCATCAACTTTAACATTTTCACTTTCAACAATAGTTTTAGTTCTCTTATTGTAACATCTATATGCTTTTCTCTTCAAAGAATATCCAAGAAAAATATCTTCATCACTTCTAGGATCAAACTTTCCAATATAATCATCTCTCTTTATATAACATTTGCTTCCAAAAATTATAAATACTTAACAGAGGGTGCATGTCCAAACCATAATTCATAAGGTGTCTTGTTTGTGTCTGCACTGATTTGTACTTTGTTCATTGTATATACTACTATATTCACTGCTTCTCTCCAAAATGTCTTCGCCAAATTATTCTCAAATAACATAGCTCTTGCTGCTTCAGTCACTGACCTATTTCTTCTTTCTACAATACCCTTTTGTTCAGGTGTTCTAGGGGCTTAAAACTATCTCTTAATACCATTCACTTCACAAAAAGTGTTAAACTTTCTAGAAGTAAATTCACCACCTCTATCAGATCTCAAACATTTAATCTTCATTCTAGATTCATTCTCAACTTTATTCTTAATGATCTTAAACTTATCAAATGCTTCAAATTTTTCTTTCAAAAATGAAATCCACATCATTCTTCTAAAATCATCAACAAGAATCATAAAATAGCTTTCTCCATAGAATCTTCTAGTCCTAGTAGGACCACTCAAGTCTGTATGAACAATCTCCAACTTCTCTGTCGATGTGAACTTCTTACTAGGAAATGAACTTCTCTTTTGCTTAGCCAACACACATTCTTTGCAAATCATGTTAGTAGGCTTCATAATTTTAGGCAAATCCCTTACTGCAAGTGTAGTACTTACTTTCACAATGATATCAAAGTTTATATGACAAAACCTTCTATGCCACAACCAACTGTCATCAATTTTAGTAATCAAACATGTCATCTCAGTAGGATTCAACTAAAATACATTACCTCTGGTTCTAGATCTAGTTCCAATCATATTTCCATCTTTATCCTTTATCACACAATTTTTCTTAGTAAACCAAACTTGATATCCCTTATCCACTAACTATCCAACACTCAAAAGATTATGTTTCAATCCATCAAAAAAGTAAACATCATCAGTATTAGTCTTTCCATCAAGAGTAATAGATCCTATACCTTTAATCAAACAAGGTGCATTGTTACCAAGTCTAATAATTCCTCCATCATAGTTGTTAAACTTTATGAACTTCTTCATGTCACTAGTCATATGATGTGAACAACCACTATCTATAATCCAATCAGATTTCTTTTCAACTTGGGGAACTAATGCTTTTTCTTCCTTAATATCAGATTCAAAATTTTCTTCTTTAATTGCTACAAATCCTATTTCATCATTAATCTTAGTATCACTTTCACTCAAAGTTCTTTCTATACTAGCTTCAAGATCTTCATCATTAGCATAATAACATTCCTTAGATCTTATAGGCTTAAAATTATTTATGTACTTCTTAACTCTCTTAGGACACTTAGATGCAAAATGACCATATTCTTGACAAGTCCAACATTTAAAATTTTTCTTACCGTCTGGTTCTCTTTTCACAAGCAAGGCAATACCTTCTTCAATCTTCTTATCTTCTTCATTTCTAGATCTATTGTTGTTGGCATAATCTCCACTCACACTGGTACTTCTTGACAAAGTAGGATGAATATTAAGAGCACTGAATGCTATCTCCATTCTAGGTAATTCTCCTGATACCCTCAGGTTCATTTCTGCTGCTTCCAATCTTCCAAGAAGATTCTCTCTTGTAAATTTTATAGTACAAGGTATAAATTGTTCAATCATCTATGTTGTCTGCTTAAATACAGGAGTCAATGTCCTCAAAATTTTCCATATCACTTCATTCTTTGTCTTTGTTCCTCCACAAGATTTTATTCCTGCAACAATTTCTAACATTCTAACAATATAGATTCTAACAGATTCATCTTCCATCATTCTTATATCTTCAAATGCACATATCCAATTATGTAATCTAGCTCTCTTTGCATGTTCATCACCTTCAAAAGTAGAGTGCAAAGCTTTCCAAATTTCATGGGCTTTTGTTAAACATTTTACCTGACTGTATTCATTCTCTGGAAGTGCTGTCAAAAGTGCTTCTCTTGCAAGTATGTTACACATGAATAGATCTAGCTCATCTTTAGATCCTATCTCAAGATTATCTTCTCCAATGATAGTCTTCTCATTCTTTGTAATCAACCAATAACCTGGTCTTAAACATAGTAGATGTGTCTTCATCTTCTCTTTCCAACTATCAAAATTTACTCCATCAAACTTAGGGATTTCTTTCCTGGAATTCACCATGGATCTCCTTAAGCTGTTAAACTTTTCTTTCAAGGACCTAATGCTCTGATACCAATTGTTAGAAAGTAAATTCCACCAAGATAACTAAGAGGGGGGGCTGAATCAATTATCAGATAATTATAACCTTTATCAACTTCAACAACATTTAACCATGTAAGCAATATAATTACGAACCATAGAAACATATTCATACACAATGACACAATAACACAAGATATGTTAACTAGGGAACCTCTTGATCAAAGAGTAAACCCTAGTGGGAATGATGCCCACAAAAGATGCACTAATATGAATATTCCTTGTGAAAGGATGGAATCTATTAGGAGTCTTATGAAATACATTCAGTTCATATGAATCCCTGTTAGGAGATTTTGAATCTCTATTAAAAGATTCTAACCCTGTTAAGAGTTATGGAAGATAGAAGGACCCACTACCCAAATACCTTTAGGGTAAGATCATTGAACACACTGTCCAAATGACCTTAATATTATTCAGAAAAATAATATGAAATATGTTACCTTCTTACTGTGCCAATCTGAACTCTCTACTACACCAGATCTCAATTCCAAATCTCTGTACTTCGCATGTCTTCCTTCACAATTTCACTTTCACAACTTCATTAGCTCTTTTCTTCACTTCATGCTTACATTCGCATTCAACCATACCATGCTCACACTTCTTTCACATTTCTACTCTTATTCCTTGCATGTCCAATAAAGAAAAACATTCCTTCCTTTATTCCACACTCAAATAATTACAAATGAGTCGGCACACAAATACAAAATAAAAGTTTCCACAGGCTACATCAAAATTACACAAAACTGTCAGCTTCCAGATGTAATAACTCTTCACTCATGTGACCTCAAAGTTTGCATTGTGAACCATGTCACAATAAATGTGTCTCAACCTTCCCTTCAACTACGCAAAACTAGATTCCATACCGATTAGGAGATATCATCCGATTTCCACAAACCACTACTTAGGAACACTTCCTGAATACTGCTTCCACCAAAATGCTCATAACTTTTATGAATAAATGAATTTCTATCTACACTCTTAACCATAGACATAACATATCAAAGAATATAACCTCAACATTGCATAGCTGTATCTACAATATCCCATGTGTGCTAATCAAAACACTATCTACTTCTCTGTTAGTCTCTAGAAGATCACTGTGTTGCCATCAATGACAATCATAGTCATGAATGCAACAACAACTGCTATAGAATGACTGCCAACATCCATCATTCATTCCTAACAAATATATTGTAAAGCAACTCCTAACAGGGTTAAGGATCTTCTAAGAAGGATCATAATACACTAGTGCAGAATATTAGTGGGTGCTAATTCCCATTGGGGTTTTTACCTATTTTGGTTTCCCCGTAGCCAAAATATTAGTGTTGTGTTCATGTGTTCTTTCATTGTGTTTATGCTTATGTTTAAGTATACTTAATTGGATAAATAATTGAATCTTGTAGATAACTGATTCACCCCACTCTCATTTATCTCTTGGGACTATTCCTAATGATTGGTATCAGAGCCAAGTGCCTCAGAGAGAAATTTTGATAGCTTGAGGTTGATCAGATGGCATACTTGAGGAAAGAAAGTCCTAAGTTCGATGGAGAGAATTATCTTGATTGGAAGAACAAGATGGCAACCCATTTGTAGTGCATTGCTTTTGAAGTTTTTGATGTAACTATCAAAGGTGCTAAGATTCCCACCTTAGAAGACCTTGCAAAGGATGATGCTACTGAAAGACAAAAGGAATTTTTTCATCAGAATGCTATAGCTAAAGAAGCTTTTATAGGCACCCTATCTGATGGTGTGTTTTTAGAAATAAAAAAGGTAGATACAACCCACAAAATATGGAAGCACCTAGAAGACGTATTTGAAGGAGACAAACAAGAAAAGGATGTGCGCAGAAAGACATGGAAGAAAAGATACAATGATTTAGATATGTTGTCTAAAGAAAACATCAGAGCTTATAATCAAAGGATAAATGAAGCAGTGGCTGGAATCGGAAACAATGGTGGAGAAATTTTAGAGGACATTATGGACAAGTTAATGACTACTCTCACTCCTGAATATGAAAGCAAGATCAACATCCTTGATGAGATCATGAAGCTTACATCAAATTTCAAGAGAGAGACATTGATCAGAAAAATCTCAACTTTTGAGATCTCAAGATTGAAGATAGAACCAAAGAGTGAGACAGCCTTCAAAGCAACAGTTCATGGTAAGAAATCTGCAAACACTTCTGGTAATTTTGATGATGATGATGAAGAGAAAACATTAGATGATTTCATTGCTATGATTTCCAAAAGAGAAAAGAAAGGAAAAGGAAAATATGAAGGTCAATTACCATTTAAGTGCTTTTCATGTAATAAGATCAGTCACTTTGCATCTTAAGTGTCCTACTAGAGCTAGAAAGTTCAAAAAGGATTACAAGCCTAACTATTCTAAGAAATGCTACTATGCTGGAGATGGAGTTTCAAATAAAGAATTTGGTGAAGAAGAAATTGGTTTCATTTTTATTATAGACAAAATGAATAATAAGACAGCTCATGAAGATAAGAAAGAGAATGAAGAGCTAGCATTGATTTCACAAGCTGACATAAGGACAAATTGGATTATAGATAGTGGTTGTTCACATCACATGATAGGTGATAAAGGTAGGTTTGTTTATTTGGACAAATATAATGGCAGTATGGTTAGATTTGGAGACAACACTCCTAAACCAATAGTTGGTAGATGAGCCATCACCCTAGATGGAAAGAATAGTTTTGATGATGTTCTTTATGTTGATGGTTTGAAACATAACCTTCTCAGTGTTGGACAATTACTTGGAAAAGGATATCAGTTGGAGTTCAAAGATGAAAATGCATCATTAACAACAAAGGTGGTGTTATGATTGCATCAAGCTCAAAGACAAGAGGTAATGTTTTTCAACTCAATTCAGAAGCAAGTTGTTTTGTTGCTAAAGTTGATGATAGTTGGTTGTGGCATAAAAGACTATGTCATATCAATTTTGATAACATAGTAAAGGCAGTAAGAGATATACCTAGCATAGCAAAGCTAGTTGATACTATATGTAGGGAATGTGTGATGGGGAAGCATGTGAGAAATTATTTCAGGAGTAAGCAAAATTCAGTAGAGAACAAGTTGGATCTGATTCATATAGACCTATGTGGTCCAACTCAAACAAGATCATACTATGGTGAAAGGTATTTCATTTTGTTTGTTGATGATTATACTAGAATGATGTGGGTTGCATTCTTGAAAGATAAGTTAGAAGCTTTTGAGAAGTTCAAAATACTCAAAGCTAAGGTTGAGAATGTCTAGACTAGGCTTTTGAGGATACATGTTTTGAAAGCTTCAAGCCAAACAAACATTAGATTTTAACCTAGCATGAAATCAATCCAAAACAAAGAAAACTCTAAACTAAGCCACCTCAGATAGAGCTTAAACAGGTGCACCCAAGCACTATTTGATTTTCTCTTGCTTAGGGGATGTGGGTGTACTCTCTAAGCACTTGGAGCATGTTCCTAATGCTAATTTGGGAGGATTGAGACTCATGAGAACCCCATAAGTGGCACAAAATAGGTATAGAACACCTGATTTGCCCGTAAGGCCTCAAGGATCCAAATGATGTTGAAATAAAGATTACGCTACATGATGTTTATCCTAAGATTGATTTTAAACCAAATAGAGGTGTGATATGATGCTATGCTTATGCAAAACAATGGAAGAAACTAGGTTAATCCATTAAATCTATGCTAAGATGTGTTTTAAGAAAGCTTGAAAATGATGAAAAACTAACAATTAGTATTGATTATGCTAAGTCTAGAGCTAAATGAGCATGATAACAATGCTTGAAATAAAAGGTGAATGAGTGCTCTTAGAAATGAGGGTATTTATAGGATTTCCTAAGGGGAAATGAGTGGCCATGATCAAAATCCTTAAGAGAGGCCAAGATTTATTCAAAGGGGAGCACATGGATTGTGCTAGTTTAGGGCCACCTCCTTGTGACAAGTGTCACAAGGGCATTGGGTTGAAAGATGGGAGGAATGTGCACAATTTGGGAAATGTGCCTAAGGTCAAAGGGTGTAAGAAAGGGGTGAGGGGCTTCTTAAATGCATCATAAATGCATTTAATGCATGTAAGAGAAGTTTCTAGAAGTTTGTTGACTTTGGGTTAAGCTTAGGATTTGGCTAACCTTGGTTAGGGAATGTGACAAGGTTAAGGGGGGAATTGGGATTAGGATTAGGATTAGGCGGACAAGGATAAGACTCTCTAGAAGAGTCTAGAACTTCCTTAGGATAAACATAGATTTTAGGAAATAGATAAAGACTTATTTATTTCCATGGTTTAGGTTTGAGAATATTTATTAAAATGAATTTAATAAACATGAGGATTAAATATTTAATCTTAATTAAATATTTTGAGTTGGGATTAGGGTTAGGAAATGATGGGATTAGCCTTTAATTGAGATTAAAGAAGGATTAGAAGATTCTGGAAGAGGTTAGTGGTCTTAAGGAAATTGGCCAAGTTTTGGGCAAAAAATAAATAAATTATTTATTTCAGGATTTTTGGTCAATTTATTAATTAAATAATTAATAAATAAGGAGATAATGTTTAAATAAGATTTAAACATTTTTGGGAGGGATTCCGTAATTAAATATTTTTAATTAAGATAAGGGGATTTAATGGCATAAAAATAAATAAATAAATTAAATAAATAATTAATTAATTAATGATGATGTCATCAGGGATTTTTTAGAAAATAAAAAATACTTTATTTTCTAAAGGATTTTTTAGGTGTCTACAGAATGAATCTGGACTAAAGATAAAATGTTTGAGATTCGATAGAGGAGGAGAATTCACCTCTGATAGATTCTATGAGTACTACAAAGAACTTGGCATAAAGAGATAGTTAAGTGCACCTACAACCTCTCAATAGAATGGAATTTTAGAGAGAAGGAATAGGATCATTCTTGATACAGCGCACACCATTATGATAGAAGGAAAAGTTGCACACACCTATTGGAGAGATGTGGTCAATACAACAGTCTATACCATCAATAGAATTCAATTAAGCCCTGGCGTTGACAAAACACCATATGAGCTATGGTTTGGTAATGTTCCCATAGTAAAATACTTCATAATCTTTGGAAGCAAGTGCTACATCAAGAGGGATTAAGCAGTAGGCAAGTTTGATGCAAGAAGTGATGAAGGTATTTTTCTTGGTTACTCTACTAAAATTAAAGCTTATAGATGTTTCAATTTAAGATTGAAAAAGATCATAGAAAGTGCTCATGTTAAGATTGATGAAAATTTTATGGTTCAAGAAAGATATCATGATTACTCACCCATGATTGAAGAAGAACCTAGACCCTCCACTAGTGAGACAGTCATTGAGGAAATGTTTGACAGTATTGATGTGTTATTCAATGATCCTGAGACAAGTGAAGAAATTACTCCTAAGGCTGATAAGTCAGCATCACCCAAAGTTCCAAAGTTTACATATAGAAATCATTCCAAGATAGACATCATTGGAGATCAGAGCAACAAAGTCTTAACAAGATCACAAGCAAAGAACTCAGCTTGTCGTGAAGCAATATGTTTACTATCTCAAATTGAACCTTTAAGTGTTGAAGATACTTGTAATGATTCATATTTACATGATGCTATGAAAGAAGAACTTGATCATATTATTAAGAATGACACTTGGGAACTGATCCCAAGACCTAGTGACAAGAATGTGATTGGAAAAAATTGGATATTCAGAAACAAGATGAATGAAGATGGTATAGTAGTAAGAAACAAGGCAAGGTTAGTATGTAAAGGGTATGCACAAAGAGAAGTTATTGATTATTTAGACACATTTGCACCTGTGAGCATATTAGAAGCTATTAATTTGTTTCTAGCCTATGCTACTGTCAAAAACTTCAAAGTTTATTAGATGGATGTCAAATCAACATTCCTAAATGGAGATTTGAAAGAATAAATATACATTGAGCAACCAGAAGGATTCACCTTATCAGACAGACCTGATATGGTATGCAGATTGAAGAAGGCCCTCTATGGACTTAAGCAAGCCCCTAGAGCATGGTATGAGAGACTAGATGGATACTTAACAAAGATTGGATTCAAGAAAGGAGCAAAAGATTGTAATCTATTCATTAGAAAGACATCTGAAGGATTACTACTTGTAGCTATATTTGTTGATGACATTATCTTTGGAGGTAATGACAAGCTTAGTGTTGAATTTGCCAAAGAAATGCAGAATGAGTTTAAGATGAGTATGATTGGTCCTGTCAAATACTTTTTGGGACTAAATGTGCAACAAATAGAAAAAGGAATTTTTATTAATCAGTCAAAATATGTGAAAGAGATACATAAGAAATTCAAGATGGATGATTGCAAGCCAGTAGGAACCCCTATGATGACTGGATGCAAGCTTACAAAAGAAGATGACTCACCAGTAGTAGATATAACATTGTATAAGTCTATGATTGGTAAACTCATATATCTTACTCTGACTAGACTCATTTAGTTACCAAATGGAAGTTTCTACTTTCTTTGGTACTTTGAAGCCCGACAATCTGATTCATTGGATTGGTGAACTTGATTATTTCTTTGATATGGAAGAGATTGAAGATCCTCTTCGAGTGAGATTAGCATAGACAAAGTTGAAAGGAAATGCTACTCTTTGGTGGAAAGAACTACAAAGAGATAGAGAAGATGAAGGTGAAACAAAGATCAATCGGTGGAGGTTGATGGTGACTAAGTGGAAAGCTAAGTTCATACCTTCTGACTATGAGCTTGACTATTTAAGAAGTTGCAGAATCTAAAATAGAAGGATTTGTCTATTGAAGATTATACTGAGGAGTTATACAAACTTACTATCTGGTCTGGACACCAAGAGCTTGGGAAGGAAAAGGTAGCTCAGTATGTGAATGGTCTAAGATTCAATATTTAGGATGAGCTTGGTATGATGATGATTGATTCTATTGAAGATGCTTATTAGTATGCCCTAAAGGGAGAAGATAAGTTGAAGAGGAAACAAAATAGTAATCCCTGAGGGAAGGAGAAGATTGATCACTTGGTGAAGGATAAACTGAGTAATGTAGAAGATGAATAGAAACCTGTAGAACCAAAGAAGAAGATAGGTAGAGTTATCTTTAAGGGTACCTACTATAACTATGGAGAAGAAGGATACCATTGTTTTGAGTGTACACAAAAGAAGGTTGACCAACAAACTACTCTGATGAATGAGAAAATTCAGAATGAACCTAAATCAGAGAACTTTCTACTTCAACAAACATTGCTCGATACAAAGGAGGAACCTTGTAAGAGGAGTAACATGTTTAGAACCTGATGTAAATTTGAAGGTAAACTCTTTGATGTTATTGTTGATAGTGGTAGTATTGATAACCTTGTTGCTAAGGACATGGTTTAGAAACTTGGTTTGAATAGAATGAAGCATCCTTGCCCTTATAGGCTTGGCTGGTTATAAGATGTTCATGCTTTGGAAGTTAGAGAACAATGCTTCATTGATGTTTAGATTGGCTAGTATAAGGATCTTGTGTTATGTGACATTGTGAAGATGAATAGTTGTGATATATTTCTTGGTAGACCTTGGCAATATGATTGTAGAGCTATTTATGATTGTGTCTAGAATGTGTTTACTATTGAGAAGGATGACAAGAAGTTTTCACAGATGTCTTTGATGGATACAACGCTCGGTGGGAGAAGCTTGAGTAATGGTAGCCGAGTTGAGATTGTGGATCCAGAGAAAATGAATGATCAGTTTGGAGAACCAACCTATATGTTGTCAAGAAAAGACTTGAAGAGATAGAGGAAACTAAAATGGAACAATTTGCAAGCAGAAAAGGTGGAGAACTTGTATGTGAAGAACCAGTTTGGGATTTACATGATGAATCCTGGAAGATGTTCTTCTCACATATGAACATCTTTTGGAACCTGGGGTGTTTTATGCAGGGGCATCCAAGGTTAAGGTAGGGGCATTCTTTGTGCTTGGTAGAACTGCATGGGTGTTTGTATTTTGGTGGGTGTTACTTGATTGCAGCCTTGACCGACGACCTCGGTCATTTAAGCAAGCTCAATCAATGAAGGAACTCGGTAGTCTATGGCACTCATTGAAAGTGTTACTTGATCATGCCTGTGGTGCTTGGTTGAAACTAGTGCTCGATAATGCCTGGTGTGCTCACTTAATTCACTATCACTCGGTAGTTCTGGTTTACCGACTATAGTTTTGTGTGATTTGTTGAGCCGACTTGGCATATGTATTGTTGGTAGCTATTGTTATAGGCCAACATGCTGAATTAAATATTTGTATACAATTGTAAGCTGACTTGTATGACATTTAATTATTTTTTTGGGGAGTTAAGGGTTTCATACAACCAACTTGTGGTTGATGATTAGTATTTATAGGATGTTTGGATAGTTGTTTAAGGGGGACTTGGAGGTGGCAGATCTGGATGACTTGGATGACTTGGAGGTGGTAGATCTAGATGACTTGAAAGATCTTACATGATCTTGTAGATCAAATTGATATATGATAGTTTTTTGTAGCAGAGCTAATGGTTGCATACTTGGAGACAAGGAGATTTCTTGGAGGCTTATGAGCTCAAGTTTAGATCTTCCTTAGGGTTTCCATCAGCTTCTGATTGTCTTTAGAACTGAACTAGCTAAGAGTGTATTGGATCTATTTGAATATTGTAGAATTGTTTTAATTGTAATTGTCCCTAACCTGGAAGGCCTTACAGCTAGGCATGTTAATGAAAATTACTTGAAATTTTTTTTGTGTTATCTGTTGTGTTGAGTATTCTGCTATGTAATTCTATTGGCTACAAGGTTTGGACTGTCCTTCATTGGATCCACCATCCTTGACTGCATCACAAATGGTATGGCACTCTACTAGATAGCAAGTGTCTCACCAATAAAGGTTTGACATCAATGATAATATAACAATTATTTCAATTGTAGTTTCCAATAATCTCCCTCTTTGGCATTGATGGCAACACCATCTACATAGTTATCATACAATCCAAAAAGGATGTATTGAAGAAACTTTTATCAACTCTCTCTGTGTTCTATCAACAGATCTTCATTAATATCCTTAGCTTCATTATTATTCTCATCCATTTAGCTCCCTCTTTGTCTATGCATTAATTTAATTTAATATCTCATCTCTCCCTTATCTACTCATAATCTCTCTAGGTCAACTATTCATGGTAACTTCTACTGAATCTCGCCTGCTTTGACAACAATGCAAAAGACATTTTCAACTTTCTCATTCATCTTCACCATGTTGATATCTTCATGTCATCTTTCTGAACTATATGCTCCCTGTGTCATCTTTCTTATGACTAGTCAACATCTTATGCTTAACTCTTCGCAACTTTAGGCAACTTTGAAAGTGTGACCTCCTTGAATCAATTTTTCAGATATTCAAAGTACTAAATTTTATGCAACACTCCTATATGATTATAAGTAGCCTTAATTAGTATAATACCCCCTAAATTACCTCTTACATACTCATGTGCATCTTTAGGTAAAGATTTAGTGAATATATCAACTAACTGCTCCTTTGCATTCACATATTCCAATCTTACTTCTTTGTCTTGAACTAACTCTCTCAAGTAATGATACTTGATAGAAATATGCTTGGTCTTAGTGTGCATCATAGAGTTATTTTATATATTGATAATGCTTGTGTTATCACAGAAAATAAAAATTGGCTCAGTGATCTCTTCCTCCATACCTTTCAACAATTGCTTGATCCACACTATGTTTGAACAATTAACTTATGTTCCTACATATTCAACTTCTGTTGTAGATTGAGAAATGCAATTTTTTTTCTTTCTTGTCCATGAGACTAATCTCTTTCCTAGAAATAATGTGCCACCACTTGTACTCTTTCTATCATCCACATTTCTTGCCCAATCTGCATCAGTATAAACTTTCAGCTCAAATGTATCATTCTTCTTGTATTACAATCCATAATTCTTTGTTCATTTTAGATATCTTAGTATCCTTTTTACTTCCATCATGTGATTCTCCTTAGGATTTGTAGAAAATCTTGTAAAAATCCAAACTTCTAGTGCCATATCTGGCCTATTGTGAATAACATATTGTAGCTTTCCAATCATTGACCTATACAAGGTTTGATTTACTTTTGTTGTATCATCATTCTTTGATAGTTTCTATTGAGTATCTATAGGTGTACTTACTATTCTATAATCCTCCATGCCAAAGGATTTTAGTATCTCCTTGATATAATTAGATTGAGCAATGTAGACACCTTTCTATATCTGATAAACTTGCAAACCAACAAAGAATTTGATCTCTCCAAACATAGACATTTCAAATTCTATTTGCATCTCATTTGAAAATGTTTGGCATAGTGCATCCTTACCTCCATATATGATATCATCAAAAAATATTTCAGCTAACAATATCCCTTTACCTTTTTTAGTCTTTAAGTAAAGATTGTTATTTTAATTTGTCCTGGCAAAACCAATTTTAACTAAGTAAATATGCAATCTTTCATACCATGCTCTAGGAGCTTGTTTCAATCCATACAGTGCTTTGTGTAGCTTACATACCATGTTCTTCTTTCTTGGATTAACAAATCCTTCTAGTTGTTCAATTTATACTTCTTCTTTCAATATTTCATTTAGAAATAAAAAATTGACATCCATTTGATACACTTTGAATCCTTTGTAAGCTATATATGCAAGTGGAGTTCTAACTCCTTCCAATCTAGAAAATGGGGCAAATGTCTCCCCATAGTCAATGTATTCTTCTTATTCATATCCTTTTCATACCAATCTATCCTTGTTCCTTGTGACTTCTCCATGCACATTCATCTTTTTTTTGAACACCCACTTAGTTCCAATAACATTCTTGTCCTTCGGTCTCGGTACTAGTGTCCAAGTTTTGTTATTTTCTATTTTCTCATTTTCTTTATTCATGGCTTGAATCCAATATTCATTCTCCAAAGCATCTTTCATTAATTTGGGCTCAAATTCACATAACAAGCATGTTTGGTTTTTCAACTTGCTTTTTTTCATGACTCCTGAATCTTTTTCTCCAATGATTTGATCTAGTTTATGATGTCTTCTCACATATTGTGCTAATGTAGGCTCTTCTCTCCTTTCTTCTTGTTGTTGATCTTCAGGTTCATCTTACAAATTTAACTTCAGGTTCATTTTGTATCTCTGCTTCCTCTTCTGATTGTTCAATAGTTACCTCCTTATGCTCATTTTTGTAACTCGACAGATTCTTGTTGCTACTCGGTAGCTTTGTTCTCTAGTTCAAGTAAATATCTAGGCTCTCCTTCATTCATGTATAGAAAAGATCTATAATCTTTAGGTTCCTTCTTGCATTCAACTTCATTATTTTATGCATATTCATCAACTCTAACATTTGCACTTTCCACAACTTTGGCAGTGTTAGAATTCAAACACTTATAAGCTTTTCTCTTAGTGGAATAACCTAGGAATATGCCTTCATCACTTTTAGCATCAAGTTTTCCATTCCTATTGTCCTTTACTGTATAACATTTTCTTCCAAAGACTTTAAAGTATTTCACATTAGGTGCATAACCATACCATAACTCAAAAGGTGTAACATTTGTACCTTTCTTTACTTGTACTCAGTTCAAGGTATAGACAATTGTACTTACAACTTCTCTCCAGTACTTTTTGTGCAACATTTTTCTCTATCATCAATTTTCTAGCACAATTCATGATTGATCTATTCCTTCTTTCTACGATACCATTTTGTGGAGGAGTCCTTGGTGTAGACATCTATCTCTTAATTCCTCTATCATTGTAGAATGTGCTGAACTCATTAGATATGAACTCTCCTCCTTTGTCAAATCTCAGACATTTCAAACTCTTTTCTGTTTCTTTTTTAAGTTTTTCCAAATACCACTTAACAACTGAAAGGCATCAAATTTTTCTTTAAGAAACATCACAGTCATCATTATAGTGTAATCATCAACAAACAAAATAAAATGTTTGTCTCCACAGTAACTTTGCACTCCAATATGTCCAAAAAGGGCATTATAAACTAATTCATAAATATCATCAGAAGTATAGGTCTTTCTCTTGAAACTAGACTTTGTCATTTTTGCCAATTGATGTTAATTACACATCTCATTTTTAGGTTTCTTCAATCTTGGTGTAAACACCTAAAAATCCTTAAGAAAATAAAAGTATTTTTATTTTTTGAAAACCCCTAATGACATCATCATTTACTAATTAATTAATTATTTATTTAATTAATATATTTTTGTGCCATTAAATCCCTTTAACTTAATTAAACATATTTAATTAAAGAATCCCTCCCCAAAGCATTGAAATCAAATTTAAGTGAATTTCCTCTCTTTATTGGGTCAATATTCAATAAATGATGTCACATTCCCTAAATAAATTTCATATTTATTTAAAGCCTCAGAACCCTAGAATCTTCTAGCCTTTCCTAAACCCTTCCAATCTTCCCTCAACCTATTTAGGAGATGTTTCCTACATTTCTTAGCCTAATCCAAGTGTCCTTCACTTTTGGTAAAACCCTTCCCTTAATGATCCTTACACACTCATTAAAGCCTCTTACACACTCTTTAAGGCTTCTTACAGTCTCATAAAGAGACCCATGTCTCTTCTTCCACACTTTTTCCCTAGTGTTTCTCACACATGTGTGAGAAACCCTAACCCAAGGTAAACCTTACCTCTAACTCTAACTCATCCTCCTAGCCCAAGCCCTTCCTAGATCCTATAAATACCCTCACTTCCTCAGAGAAAAAAACAAATTCACATCTTTTACATTGAGTAGAGTTATAATGCTAGAATAATCCTAGATCATAAAGCTTTCAATTATATTTGTTAGAATAACTCTATTTCATGCTTCTTAAAAGATCTTAGAATAGCTTTTAATGGATTGAACATAGTTTCTTTCAAGATTTTTATAATCATGTATGCATCATTTCAAATCCCTTAGAATACATTAGAAGCAAGCTCCAAGTGCTTAGAGAGCACACCCACATCCCTCTCATTGAATAAAATCAAATAGTGCTCTATAGCACCTATTTTGGCAATAATCTTGAGGTGGCTTGGTTTTGTTTTATGTCTTTTCTTTGAATTCATGAACATGTTTTAATCTAACATTTTAGTGTTTAAGCCTTTCAAGATAGGAAATATATTTGAAATCATAGCTTACATTCTGGCACGTCCGGTGGGACCCACTTCATAGGTCTTTTGACAACATCTCATCGATTTCAGAGTTTTTGCCAAATTTTGAAGCTTGAAGGTGGAGGAGGCATTTGGATTCTTTTCCTTGTCTAGAATCCTATTATTCTTTTATTTTGTCTACTTATTCTCCTTCCTCTTACAAAATCTTGGCCTATTCTTCTAAAAAAATCCATAAGGAAACTCATTTTCATGAAAAACCATGTAATTTTTGTGTAAAAACCTTGTTTACCATATTTTAAACTACCAGAAGATCGCATCCGGGAAGAAGGCTTGCATCTGAGATTTCCCAGATCACATCTAGATTTTGTATCGCATTAAGTTAAAACTATAATCACATCCTAGAAGGAGGCTCACATCTGGGGTCTACTGGTTTTCCCAGATCACATCTGGGGCCTCTGCAGGTAAAAAAATCATCTCTATTTAAATCCAAGATCACATACGGGGTTTCTTAGATCGCATCTGAGGTTCCAAAGAGTCATTTTAGTTTGGATTAAAAATAAACAAAGGGAAAAATACTACACACCTTGTATGTGGTTAAAATGAACCTTCAAATCACTCTTGAATGCTTTAAGGACTAAAGCTTGCAAAAGAACTCAAAGTGAATCTATTGATCTCAGACCACTTCGAGGGGGCAACCTCCTTTGAGCAAGCTTAATATAATAAATTCAACCGTGCCGTCATAGGCTTCAACACCCACTTATAAACTAACTGGAAACTAGACAACTATTACTTCCTATACATGTGGGATAATAAAATATACTAAGGGATGACTTACAAAGCATATGCGTCCAACAACACTACAGTAACAAAATAAATAGAAGGAACACGCAGGTTCCTAACATCCCCTCCCTCTTAAAAAGAAAGCTTTGTCCTCAAAGCTAAAGGTGTGGAAATTGTTGCTGAATCTAAAGAAGTGGTTCCCATGTAGCATCCTTTGGTTGCATTCCATGCCATTGAATCAAAACCTCAAAGATGGAGTGAGATCAAAGATGATGAGTGCGCCGATCGAGAATGGCCTTAGGCTCCAAGATAATGGATCCTTCCTTATCCATTTCTGGGAGAGAAGTTTGTGCTTTGATGTTGGTGCCAAGAATAGGCTTGAGGCATGAAATGTGAAATACTAGATGAATGCGAGAAGGAGGAAGTTCTAGTTTATAAGCAACTGAACCAATCTTCTAAAGAACCTTATATGGCCCATAAAATTTTGGGGCCACCTTATGATGCCCTTTAAGATTTAGGGAGGATTTCTTGTATGGCTAGAGATGAAGAAAAACTAGATCTCCAACTTGAAAAGAGCACTCAGAATGGTGTTGATCTACCTATTGTTTCATTCTGTTATAGGCCATGTGAATATTATCTTGTAAGCTGCAAAAAATTTGATCTTAGTTGCGGAGAACTATGTCAACTACTTGAACTGGTGAACTACTGGGGGTGTAGGGAAGGAGCACTGGGGGTTCTTGGCCATAGACTACTTCATATGGAGTCATCTTAGATGCAGTGTGGTAAGAGGTATTGTTCCACCATTTTGCAAGAGGAAGCCACTTGGCCTACTGATGTTGTTGTTCAGAAGTGAAACAACAAAGGTAAGTTTCCAAGCATTTGTTGATGATTTCAGTCTGACCATCCATTTGGGGGTGATACCCCAAACTCATCTTCAGTTTTGTGCCAGTTTGCTGAAACAATGATGTCCAAAAATGACTAGTAAACGTGGCATCAAGATCTGAGACAATGGAAGAAGGGAGGCCATGAAGATGAAAGATCTGATCCATGAAGATTTTTGCAACTAAGGTGACAGTATATGGGTGGCTGAGGGCACAAAAATGACAATATTTGGAGAGACAATCAACTACCACCAAGATCACTATCTTTCCACCTGATTTAGGAAGCCCTTCAATGAAATCCATAGAAATATCAGTCCAAATTCATATAGGAATGGGCAGAGGTTCCAACAAGTCAGGAAGGAGGGTTGTTTCACCCTTTTGGTGTTGACAGGTATCACATTCAACCACCATCTATTGAATCATCCTTTTCATTCCTTTCCAAAAGAAGTTTCACTTTTCCCATTCATAAGTTTTGAGGAACCCAGAGTGTCTAGCTAAGGGGGAAGCATGGAGTTCATAAAAGATAGCCTGTTGTAGATCCAGACTCTCAGGAAGCACTACATGCCCCTTGTATCTGAGAGAAGCACCATCCCAAGAGTAATGTGGTACAATAGAAGGATTATTGGCCAACTGGTGAATGATGTGAGATACAGAAGAGTCATGGGTATAGCCTTGCTGAACAGATTCTAACCAATTGGGGATTGCAATAGAAATAACAAAAAGGGAAGCTTGATCATCAAATGTGCGAGAAAGAGCATCTGCCACAATATTGTCCTTACCTTTCTTTTAGGTGATCTCATAATCATACCCCATGAGTTTGCTGACCCATTTCTATTGTGCAAGGGAGGATACCTATTGTTCCAAAAAATATTTCAAACACTGGTGATCAATCTTGATGCAAAAATAACTCCCTAGGATGTATGGCCGCCACTTCTGTACTGCATGCAAAATAGCCATCATTTCTTTTTCATATGTAGAGAATGCAAGATTCTTAATAGAAAGGGCTTTAATAGTGAATGCAATAGGATGGTCATCTTGAAGGAGAATAGCACCCAGTCCATTGCCACAAGCATCACTCTCAATAGTGAAGGGCTTGGAAAAATTGGGCATAGCGAGAATAGGTGTACTACACATAGCATGCTTCAGTTATTCAAATGTGCACTCAGCACTAGGGTTCTAGGTAAACACATCCTTTTTTAGCAAAGATGTTAATGAAGCTACAATCTTCTTGTAATCCTTAACAAACTTGCGGTAATAGCCAGTCAGCCCCAAAAAACCTTGAAGGCTCTTGAGAGTTTTAGGCTGTGGCCAATTTTGCATGGCATCTATTTTGGTAGAATCCACCTGAACCCCTTGGTGTGAAACAATATGCCTGAGATACTCCACTTCCTCCTAGCCAAACACACATTTAGATTATTTTTCATAGAGTTGATGATCAGAGAGAAGTCTCATGACAAGATCCAGATGATGGAGGTGCTTAGCCCAGCTTTTACTATAGATGAGGATATCATCAAAAAAGACTAGAATGAATTTTTGAAGATAGGACTGAAATATCTTATTCATCAATGTCTGAAATGTTGAAGGAGCATTAGTGAGGCCAAAGAGCATAACTAAAAATTCATAGTGACCATCATGTGTGCAGAATGCTATTTTAGGGCCCTCATGAACCCTTATTTGATGATACCTAGAACGAAGATCCAACTTGGAGAAAAAATGAGCACCATGAAGCTCATCAAGAAGCTCATCAACAACTAGAATGGGAAACTTATCCTTTATGGTGAGATGATTTAGTGCTCAAAAGTCAATGCAAAGGCACCAAGACCCATCTTTTTTGAGGACAAGAAGAACTAGAGAAGAAAAGGAGTTGGTACTAGGATGAATAATACCTTGCTTGAGTAAGCCACGAACAAGCATCTCAATCTCAGTCTTCTAGTGAAATGGGTAGCGGTATGGCCTGATGTTCAGGGAAATGCTGCTAGGAAGGAGTTGAATATGGTGGTCCTCTAGGTGAGATGGTGGCAATCCTACAAGTTCAACAAAGACACCTGCATACTTATCTAGAATCTGTTGGAGATCTTTTGGAGTACTAGAGACCGTCGATGGTTGCATCTGAATAGAATGGAGCTGAGCGATGACCCCACATGAACTCTTCTTAAGAATATTTTCCATTCAATGTGAACTGATGATGCTAAGAGACCGCAGCTATAACCCTTTCAAAGTGTATTTTTTCCCAGCAACTGAAAACTAAATCCAAAGTTTAGCAAAATCCTAGAGAATAGGGCGAAGAGTGCATAACCATTGGTCACCCAAAACCACATCACAACCACCTAACAGCAAGGCAAACATGTCAGAGTGCAACATATAATCCTCAATAGAGAGATGCACATTATGACATTTCCCTTTGCAAGGTAAAGTGCCCCCATTGGAAATCATGACCTTAAAGCTAGAGCAAGGATGTACAAAACAATCAGCCTGTTTGGCAATACGAGGGTCAATGAAGTTATGAGTACTACCAGAATCAATGAGTATAGTAAGAGGGATCTTTTTGAAGTGACCCTAGACCCACATGGTTTGTGGGGTAGTGACACCTGCCAGAGCATGTATAAATATCTCTGGGTGGGTTTCTTGTGAAGGAGGTTCAACAAGCAGTTGTTGAGGCTCACCCTCCTCATCTATGATTTCCTAAGCATCTTCATACTCACCCGTTTCAGGTGGAAAATCCATATCCAGGAGATAGAGATTTTACTGGACACATCTATGTTCGCAAGTGAATTTATCTTCATAATTATAACAAATACCTTTTTAACGATGGGCCCGCATCTCTGCTTCAGACAAGTGCTTGATAGGAGTAGTTCTGGGGGCTGGCATGCTTTGAGGGTTTGGAGAACCCATATTTCAGAATGGAATAGAATTCGATCTGGAGTGTTGTAGAGCACTAATCTTGTCCTCTGCCAACTTAGCCAATCCAAGGGCTTCCATCATTGTAGTGGGATGAAACATTTTCACTTCAGACCGAATTACATCCTTTAAACCATTGACAAAATAACTGCGGAAGAATTCATCAAACAATCCCTCTGTGTGATTAGCTAATTTTTCAAACTCTGTCTGATACTCTCTCACTATGCCTATTTGGAAAAGTTTAGTGAGTGCTTCGGTGAAGTCATCAAAAGCACAAGGGCCAAAGCGCTCCAAAATGAGCGTGCACAATTCTATCTAAGTTGGCTCCCCCTAAGCCTTGAGGTACCAACAGAACCATTGAAGAGCTTCATGTTCCAAATGGAAAGATGCAAGCAGTACTTTGTTGGTATTTAGAGTATTGTGTAGGTTGAAATACTGCTCTACTCGGTAAATCCACCCAGTTGAGTCAACACCATGAAAGTGAGGAAAATCAAGCTTCGGTCCATGAGACGAGCTAGAAGAAAACCTAGATTCAGAAGACTGTGAATGCTAAAGGCTGAGACTGATAAATTTGACATCCAGATCTTGAAGTTTGGTCTTCAGGGTGGCAAGTTCCTCCTCCATATTTTTTGCTCCTACACCAGTGACCACCATACAGTAGGGTTTTTTCTTTGTTTTTTTTTTTTGCTGAATGACTAGAACAATAGAAATAGAAACTTTTTCAATTAGGGTAATTTGGGAACTGGGTAGCATGCAGATGGCTAATGGGGTTGTGATGAGTGTTTGGGCATTGACAAAGGGGAAGGGAAAAATAAAAATGAGGGTTTGAGGGGGGAAGTTGAAATGGAAGGAGCAGTCCAAGAGAGACAAAGGATTAGAATTAGGAAATGAGCCATGTGGCCAGATCTGGTGGTGATTGGGTGTGAAACAAAAAAGTTAGGGAAAACCCTAAAAAAAGAGAAATGAGGGATTTAGGGCTTCACTATGTAAAATTTAGGGGTGGGTCCTCAAGGAAGGAATTGTGCGGACTGGTATTTCAGGGGTTCTGGGAAGCTTTGAGAGCAAAAGGACCAACTAACAGAAAAGATGACTACCAGAACAAGAAGTACTATAGTTGCAAGAAAGTGCTATGATACCAGATGTGAAGAACATCCTGCAACAATATAATGTGAATGCATGAAATAATGAAATATAGAGCAACAATAGAACTCAGAGTGAATCTATTGATCACAGGCCACTTCGAAGGGGCAACCTTCTTTGAGAAAGCTCAATATAATAAATTCAATCGTGCCCTCATAGGCTTCAACACCCACTTATAGACTAACTGGAAACTAGACAACTATTACTTCCTATGCATGTGGGATAATAAAATATACTAGGGGATGACTTACAAAGCATATGCATCCAACAACACTACACTAACAAAATAAATAGAAGGAACATGCAGGTTCCTAACAAAATCATTTCATCCTTGAAAAAGAAAGGTTTTAAAAGTGCATTCATACAAATTAGGAACACTTCAAATTTTAGGAAGCTTAAAAAGAATCACAAATTGCATATCATATTTGGTTCCTAAAGAGTCGTAATATTTTTTAGTCCTAAAGCTTTGATTTTGATAAAAAATAATGTCACTATTGCAAATTCAATCTTGAATGCTTTTTCAAAGTTCCATACAAAATCTAGGAATCTCATTTTGGGCATAAAAGAAAAAGGAATGCAACCTAGCACACAAAATCTTGAATTTAAAACCAAGGTCCAAAAGAGTCATTTTTACTTTGAGTCCAAATCAAACACACTCTTGAGTGACTTAAACAGTGAAAGAAAAGCATCTCTATTCCCTTCTTTTTTGAAAGAAAGCAATTTCAAAGTTCTTAAAAAAATGCAAACTTAATCTTCCATGTCCAAGCAAACAAATTGCAATTGCTCAAAATTCTTGTTTTCAAAAGGAAAAGAAAAAAAATCAAAAATCAAAACTTAAACACTTGTGTCTTCAAACCTTTCATTTCCAAAACTCACATAATCAATTTGGGAAAGAACAAACTTCTTGGTGTTTTTATCAAAAGATTCCAATTCTGCAAAAACCTTGATTAGATAAGTGCCATAAAAGGGAATTGAACTTGAACTAGTTCATTCACTTTACTTCTGGAGAGGCACGTCCAGAGAGAAAAGTTCTTCCTATTTGGAGAATGACCTTAAACTGTTACCTTCCCTGACTAGTATAGAAATAAAGCATTGAGAAAAATCTTTCTTACATCCGCTCAAGCTCAGGTGATGCATGTTGATGGTAGCCCGAGGTAGGTGAATATCCCTACTATTTTGGTATGGGCAAGTAGGATATTATGTGAGTCACACGTGTACAAACCAATTGGGAGGACTCCACTGAACAACTACAAACTTGATAATCAGAAGCTACCCAATCTAAATCTGAAGGTATCACAATCTTTGTGCAAGGACAGATCCCTCTGGTTTCCCGGATCACCTTAAGACACTCAATGTGTATCCCTCTTTTGGGGTATCAAGCTATGGGCAAAGATTCTAATACCAGCCTTGTCCTAGGGTAGTTCTATTTGAAGTGATTGAAAAGTTCAAAAGCTTAGTGAAAACACTTGTTGAAATATACACCTTTCAAAGCTTTATCAAGTTTAGTGGTCTAAAACATTGCGTGTATCCCTCAAGGTTTCCTTGTCTCTTGTTGGGATTGTTTTCAAAATATTTGTTGTCAAGTTAGTCCTTTTCCATTGAGACATCAAAAAATCAGATATACAAAAATCTTCAATCCAATTTACAAGAATCTCCCCAAGCTATGTCTGATTTAATCCAACACAAGAAAGAAAAACTTCCTAGATCCCTAGTCTATCAAGAGAAGAAACTTGCAAAAAGAAATGTGAAAGATCATCAACCTTCCCTACAAGAAACCTGAGCAGAAGAAAAGAATCAAGAAAGATTGGAAAACATTGAGTATAATGCAAGATTCAAGCAGTTTGCATTCCAGTTCAAGGTTAACCATCGCTATGTCAATCTAGAGAAAGAAGAATAGTTGGGTCCATCACATATCCATTCCTCCTTCAGAATCCCACAAATCCTATCTCGACATTCTTTCATCCTAGCTCATCCTAGTGTCATCCTTGCGTCACCATCTATCCCTAGTTGCATTTTTAGCAATCCTTAGTTGCATCATTGCATTCTTTATCATCTTCCTAGTTGCATCATAAGTCATCATTTTCATCTATATATAGATCTTCCTCTTAGAAACAAGCATTATTCAGTCATTCCTCATCATCCTTCCATCAACAAAATCCACAATCAGAATCCAAATCCTTAATCTGAAAAATCAGCATCCATCTATCCAAAAGTTAGAACCCATCATCCAAGCCAGAATCCAAATCCATTGATCCAAAATCTAAAACACTTAGTATTGAATCCTTTGAGTTGCTTCAAATCCTTATCCAAAATTAGAAATCTCCACTCTTTGACAAAACATTGTCTAGGGAGTCCTACTTGACCTTGTAAGCCTCATCATCTTGAGCAACAAATTGGTGCGCATTGATAAGAATCCAGTCTTCCAAAGATCATTAGTCTATCTTAGGTTGACAATCCTCATTGATCCTACATTAGGAAGCAACAACTCATTTTGACCAACACTTAGTAATCTTCACCATCATCCCACCAATCTTCCACCACATCCTCAATCCAAATCAGAGCATTCCACCAATCCTTCAGCAACATCACCATCCTTTAGTTGTTCTGAATCCTTGCATCACATTTTACAAATCCACCATCCTTAGTGTCTTTTAGGAGCATCTTTCATCCATCTAGCATCTACATCTTTAGATCTACATTCCATGCATGTCAAGACAAGATCCAGGAAACAAAGGAATATGAATCCTTATCAGACCACTAGCTCATCTGATCAACATTTCTACTAGCATGATGGTAGCTTACAATCCCCCGATCCAACAAACTGGTAATGCATGGGATGATCCCAATATTCCCCCCGCTTCTTTTTCAATGGAAACATTCATGAACCATTTGGGGAATGCACAAATAGTCAGTGCACTCATTGCTCAGAATCAACAAAGCATGTTGGAAAACTTCACACAAGAGGGTACTCCCATTCCAACATATCTCTGACCTCACATTCCCATCAACACCATTCGAATCCTAGCAGAAACATACACGCCCATCATCCAAAAAATCCCTGATCCACTTTTTCACATATCACAAGTAGTATCGCCCATCCTTCCCCTTTTGAAAATTAGTTTCACAAGCCCTACAACACACATGACACAATCCACTCCATTTCCTATCATGGGCACACCATCATCCTCCATAGCATCTCAAGTTTTTGTTCATACCCAAAGCTTCATGAAAATCAGCTGCCACCTCCCACACAAACCTTTACACAAGAAATCCCTCCACCTCCCGTAAGCCAAGTGACCTCATCTTTTCCAGGGGAAACAAAATCATTCCCCTTCTTCCCTCCACAAGCTTCTACATCAACACCATCATTTTTTGGGGCAAAGTAATCATTTCCCTCTTTCTCCAAACATGCCTTTACCTCAATACCACTATTCTCAGGGACAATATTGCAATCATCCTTTCCATTCACTTCACAAACCCCTACCTCCATGCCATCATTTCTAGGGGAAACATAATCATTTTCCTCTTTCTCCTAGTAAGCTTCCACAACAACACCACCCTTCTCATGGGGAACACAAGCATCTTTGTCCACACCCCAAGCACAGGCCCAACAAATTGCATTCACAATGGGTATGGCTTCCATGGAATTTAAAAATCCACCATTCACATCCCAAACTCCCATCACATATACATTTCTAGAATCCTCCGCATCACATTTCCCACCATGAACAGGTTCTCGTTGGGGCATTACTCACAAAGAGATGCTATCTTTCAAAATACCAACCTAATCTCCTAAATCCATGCCTGTAAATCAACAAGCCACATTCCCTCAAGCAGAACAACAACAACAATAATCTCAACCTCTGCCAGCTTCATCCTTCCCCCCATTTGCAAACTATCTATTTATAACACCCAATGCTTCTCAGCAAGTTCCACCACCTCAATAGTAGAGTTCATCTCACCTTGTAAGTTATCTTGCCCAACCACCTCTTGCTTCCAGCTTCCCAACATCCATTCCACCCTTTAGTAATGCAGGCATGCACCCAACCTACATCAACCAAGGGCAAAGCCAAGTACAACAAGGACCATATCATCACTAAGCGACACCATTCCATTAACCTCCCCCATCGAGCAATACTTCCCCACATGTCAACAAACCCCTATCATTCCCTAGTAGCAACAAGTTTCATCCTACCCATCGCAACAATAGTATCTTGTCATCCCCTAGTAGCAAGCAGTTCCATATCCTCCACCAGAATATGCCCTCATGCCATAGTAGCAATATTCACCCCAGCAATCATCATCTCAAAACCCATTCCAATCTATCTATCTTGCTTGGCAATCCCCATATCCCACTCCACAACATCCACCTCAAAATCACCCTTATTCACTAGCACCACTAGATACTTTCCAAATGGGAGTATCCACTCCAACACCAATCAATTATGAGTGGGAAGAAATGAAGAATTCTCTTAAGGAGCTCAAAACTAGCAGAGAGAATAAAACCTTCAAGTTTGAAGAAGTGTGTCCCTACGCATTTGACCGATCAATCACAGTTGTTCCTTTCCCTAAAAAAATTGAGACACCCAAGTTTGATAAATATCAAGGGAAAGGAGACCCTATAAACCACATCAAGGAATTCTATATGGCATACCAAGAAGTGGCTTATAATGATAATTACATGTTACACCTATTCTCCAAAAGCTTGGGAGGAACTTTTGTTGAGTGGTTTTACAAGATACCCTATGGGACCATCACAACTTTTGTCAAGCTCTCTGAGAAGTTCGTTGCTCAATATTCCCACAATGTCAAAAATGAGTTGACCTTGCTAGACCTTTGTAACTCAAAATAAAAAGGAGAAAGCCTAGCAGACTACCTGCAATGATGGAAAAAACTCACAACCAGGTTATCATACCAATCACCTGAGAAGCATCTGACCAAGATCTTCATTAATAACCTACATCCCAAAATATCCCACTTCATGAGTATGAACTGCATCCGAACATATCAAGATACCAAAAGCAAGGGGATAGATACCGAAAGAGGTCTCCTAGACAAAGGCACAATCCAACATTACAAAAATGATTCCCAAAGTAAATCTAGCAATGAAAAACCCCGTTATTGGAATCGTAACAAAAACATAGTCATTGATGGAGCCATGGATACCAATCATGTCCAAATTGTCATGGCTAGTTCCACATTAACTCCTGCATAACAACATCAAAAAGCACCCATCTATCAATAACCTTTGCAGCAATACCAATAGCAACAACCTCAGATCCCTCAACAACCCATGTAGAATTATCAGCAGCAAATGCATCAAGCCCATCAAGGCAATCCGACCAATCAGGTGAATTCCATCTCTATTACTCCCAATTAGAATAGGCCTCAACCCCAAACTAACCAAAGGAGAATCTTCACACCACTCGGTGAACCTCTAGATGTTATCCTTCATTGAATGGCCAAAGCTAACCTTATCACATACCCACCAACCCAACAGTTTGATGATACAAATCCCAAGCCTAACTGGTATAAAGACCATGAGTACTGTGATTATCATCGTGTCAAAGAATGCACTACCTTAAGGTGTATGAAACTCAAGCATTACATCCAAGATCTCATCAACAAAAAAGAGATCCAAGTGGAAACACCAGCCCAAGCCTTGCCTAATGCCAATTTATAGATATATCAAAACGTGTTCCCACAATACAAAGCTGGGAAGAACCAAGCCAATGTTAATCCTCCAAATTAGAACCAAGGAAAAGGCAAACAAGGAGATCATGATGATCACAAAGACTATACAACTGCCCATATCAACTATGACAAGTTTGTTGGATGCATAACCCAAGTTGAACCCACCATCAATGTCATCCATGTTAGAGGAGCCGATAGTCAGTGTGTAGTCACCACATGAATAGGCCAGATAACTATTGATGGTACTGCTCCAAGGCCAGCTCACAATGCACAATAAAACCTTATAGAACATCTTGGGAATACACTTTCCCAAATCTCCATCCTTCACCTTCTCTGCTCTTCACCCCTCCATCAAGAAATCCTTAACCGAGCCCTCCATGATGGACATGTACCCATACACATTAACACCGTCTAGTTTGAAAACCTTGTGGGACATCTATTTGCATCTTGTTCTTTCTCTTTCAAGCCATCTGACATATTAGTTGTTGCAGCTAACCACAATCTTCCTGTCTGCATTGCCATCATGGTTAGAGATTTTTCCATTAAAAGGGTCATAATAGATAATGGGTCAGCCCTAAACTTGTGTACCCTAAAATTCATTCAATAGATTGGGTTCATAGAAGTTGATATCTCACATGAGGTAATCACCATCAAGGCATACAATAACTTGGAGCATAACTCTAAAGGTATTATCCTTTTTCCTATCCAGTTAGGCCCAGCAACTCAAGAAACTATTTTCTGTGTTGTTGATCTTGACTTACCATTTAACATTGTCCTCAGTTGAAAATGGATCCATTCCATCAAGACTGTACCATCTACTTACCATCAGTGCATCAAATTTCCACATCAAGGCACTAAGGTTACAATCCATGTAGATCCCCAACCATTCACATAGTGTCGTGCGATGGAAGCATCATTTCCCCATTCTACCCATTGTCCTAGAATAGATATTGGCACTTTTATCACTAGTCCTTCACAATCCCATAGAAATCTAGAGACCATCCTCAACCTCCACTCTCTCCTCCTTCAAGATCAACAATTAGGGTTGTGGTGAATATAACTTACATGATGCATTTGTAGTTGGCGCCCTCCCACTTGATCCACATACACAAGGGTGCCCGAATTGCCAAGGTAAGCCTACTGAAACCAAGCATGAAATCAAGGATAGGGGACCAATGACTTTTATTTCCCATGGAAACATAGACAGTCAAGAGATGGACCTTGACATCAACTAATGGTTTTATAGAGAACCCCCACCACCTAACACTAAATTCCTTGGTTACATAAAAGAAAAATATCCACAATCACACAAGTACGCCACTGAGCAATAGAAATATCAAGGCAGTGGTCTAGGACCACAAGAAGGAAGAAGAAAAGACCTGATCACTTCATCAAAGAATCCACAACATCAAGTTCTTAGCTTTAATACCCCTCACCTGTGTATACAAGATCCCAATACCACAAATGGGGGCACTAACATGACCAACGTTCCTTTCTTGAATAGCCAGGACAACCTCATAGAGATTGAAGACATCCTTGAAGAGGAAGAAAATAAATCCTATGATGACATCTTCGATGATGATACCATCCTAGGAAGTTATGTCCTCCAACAACTTTCCATTAACCTCATAGAACTTCCCCTCATCCACCCCAAACTAATAGACTGGGACCAACCAAGCATCACACATATCAATGAGTTCCAAGGCACAGAAGCGCTCCTAGAATTCATGGGGGCATCAGGCCAACAAACATATCAAGATTCATAATCAAATCAAATCTATAAGCTTGACCCTAAAGGATATTTTGGGGAAGAGGTAAGCTTTAGCCGCAAAAGTGAAAAAGACAAAGAAAAGCATGAGTCCTTATGTGAAAACCCCTCTAGGGCACATTCTAATTGCAAAAAAGTAAAAATAAAGGGTGTATCTATGGTGAAAACCTCTCTAAGGTGCTAGAAGATGAAGACTTGCCTCTTCCTCCCATCCAAGATTACAAACCTGAGTAGTCCCCCATCATCATCGAGGAAACCAAACCAATCAACTTGGGCACTAAAGAATGTCCAAGAATCACCTACATTACAACATCCTTAACAGAAGGTGAAGAAATGGATTTCACTACACTTCTCCATGAAGCCACTAGGAACTTCACATGGTCATACACACACATGCCCAGGCTTGACCTTAATCTTGTTGTCCATCATCTAGCTGTGGACTCTAATGTCAAGCCAATAAAGTAGAAGTTACGCAAGATGCATCCCAAAGTAGCCCTATTGATAAAATCAGAACTAGAAAAGCTCCTATACGCAAAGATCATCAAAGCCATTGATTACATTGAGTGGATTTCCAACATGGTTCCTATCACAAAACATTTAGGTGACATCATAATTTTCATAAATTTTAGGGACCTGAACAAAGCATGTCCAAAAGATGATTTCCCGCTACCCAACATAGACATGATAGTAGACCTTACAATGGGCCATGAGATGTTATCACTCATGGATAGCTTCTCGGGGTACAATCAGATCCAAATAGCAGAAGAAGCTCAACATAAAATAGCATTCACAACTCCATGGGGTACCTTCTACTATAACATGATGCCATTTGGCTAAAGAATGCAGGAGCCACTTATTAGCGAACAATGACAACAATTTTCAATGACATGATCCACAAGATTCTAGAAGTCTATTTGGATGATGTTCTTGTAAAATCTAAAACACACTGCAAATACCTTGACATCCTTGAGAGTGTGTTTGATCATCTACATCATTATGGCTTGAAGCTCAATCCAAAGAAATGTGTCTTTGGTGTAACATCTAGAAAGCTCCTAGGATTTATAATATCATGGCGTGGCATAGAGATCGACCCTAAAAAGGTCAAAGCTATAATAGAAATGCCTCCACCAAGAACACTTAGGAAGCTCAAGAGTCTACAAGGAAAGCTCCAATCAATGTGTTGCTTTGTTTCTCAGCTGGCAGACAAGTGCCAACCCTTCACACACCTCTTACGCAAAGACATAAGCTTCAAATGGGATCTCATTTGTTAGAGAAACTTTGAGAAGCTCAAGGAATATATAGCCAACTCTCCAATCCTTGTACCACCAGTTTTAGGATGCCCTCTCATACTCTACATCTCGGCAACCACTACTACACTAGGGGCACTCTTAGCACAACATGATGATGACAATAAAGAGAAAGCCATCTACTACATCAGCCAAACTCTTATTGGCTATGAGCTTAAATATTCACCAATGGAGAAAGCATGACTTGCAGTGGTCTTTGCCACTCAAAAGCTTAGACACTACATGCTTAGCCACACAATCAAGCTGATTTCAAAGGTGGATCCACTCAAATATCTACTATCAAGGAAAACTCTCACAGGCCATATGGAAAAATGGGTCATGCTACTCAGCGAGTTTGACATCTAGTACATAGATCGAAAAGCAATCAAATGGAAAGTAATTTCCAATTAGCTAGCAGAAGCACCTCTAGTGGATGCATATCCACTAATCATAGAATTCCTTGATGAGCACTTATGTATGATCAAAGAGCAACCCATATGGAAGCTATACTTTGATGGCTCCTACACATCACATGGATCAGGGGCAGGAATCCTATTTGTCACGCCTCAAGGTGACTATATTCCAAAATTATTCAAATTAGGATTCCCATGTACTAATAACATTGCAGAATATGAGGCACTCATCTCAGGTCTCAAAACAGTCATTCAATGGAACATCATAGAACTGCAAGTGTTTGGAGACTCACAACTGATTATCAAGCAAGTTCTAGATGAGTTCCAGACAAAGGATGACAATTTGCTACCCTACAAAGAACTAGTGGAAAAACTCAAAGAGCATTTTCTAAATCTATCGTTCACGTAGATACCAAGGCTTCAAAACAAAGTGGTTGACGAAATGAAAAACATCAGATCCTTATTGGAGATCCCTCGCAATTCAACCAATATGAATTTTTAGTTGAGCAGCTACATATGTAAACTCCAATGCATTAATGGTGTGTGTCTTGGTTGGTCCTCAATCCCCATGGTACCATGAGATCCATGCATATCTAAAAAATGGTATCATGTCTCCCCATCTCAAAAATAACCAATGCTAAAACTTAATTCACAGAGCTTCCCGCTACACTCTTGTAGCCAACACCTTTTATTGTCAAGGATATCACAATATCCTCTCTAGGTGTTTATATTCAAACAAGGCCATCCTGGCTTTACAAGAGGTCCATGTTGGAATTTGAGGTGCCCACACAAGTGGCATGGTTATAGCAAAGTAGTTTCTTAGATTTGGGTATTATTGCCCAACCATGGAACATGATGGTTGTGAGTTCATCAAGAAATGTCTACCATGTCAGCAGCATACAAATCTGATTCATGCACCAACACAAACCTTGCAGCCCATTGCACCACCTTGGTCATTTTCATGTTGGGGCTTTGACCTCATCGGCTTAATCACTCTCCTTTCCTTGGATGGACATAAGTACATGATCACATCCACATAGTACTTCACAAAATGGACTGAAGCAATTCCGCTCACCCTAACTATTGGCATCCAAATATCCAAGCTCATCTTATACCATATCATCTTCCACTTCGGCATACCATCTACCATCTTCAAAGACCATGGAACACCTTTTGAAAACTAGCATGTGGATAATCTATGTGCCAGACTTTGCATCCATCACTATTTCTCCAGTCCATATTTCCCTCAAGGAAATGGACAAGCTGAGGCAACCAACAAAACAATCCTCAAAATCCTCAAAAAGGTTGTCAATGTCTCTGTTCATGACTGGCACCTCCAAATAAATCCCACCCTTTGAGCCTATCACACTTCCTTCTTCACTCCCACAAACACCACCCCGTATTCCCTTGTTTATGGTGCCAAAGCCATTTTTCCAATCAAGGTCAAGCTCCCATCATTGTGAGTCTCCATGAAGAACTACACCACCAATGAAGACTATCATGTGACATGTCTCATA
The DNA here is from genome assembly GCA_027943335.1 of Chamaecyparis obtusa. Taxonomy (NCBI): domain Eukaryota; kingdom Viridiplantae; phylum Streptophyta; class Pinopsida; order Cupressales; family Cupressaceae; genus Chamaecyparis; species Chamaecyparis obtusa. The sequence continues at coordinate 151,445 of BSBK01009690.1, forward strand.
CAACTTGATATGTTAGATGAAAAAAGACAACAAGACTATGATCACTTGGTCACATACCAGAACTAACTCAAAAGGATTTATAACAAGAAAGTCCATCCAAGACAATTCCAAGTGGGAGACATGGTCCTAAAGGAAAATCAAAAATTCCAAGTGCCTCGAGAGAAAAAAGGCAAGTTTGAGCCTTCTTGGTTAGGGTCTTATGTTGTCACAACATGTTTTGGCTCTAGAGCATATCAACTATCTACACTAGAAGGTGAGCCCTTGAATGATCCTATCAACATTATACATATAAAGAGGTTCTATGCCTGAACTAGATCCTACATATTTAGAAAATCCATAAAATTTTTGAAAAAGTAGAAAAATAAATTAAAAATAAAAAATAAAAGAAAAAAAGAAAAGAAAAATAATCATCCAATGGTGTAAACTTGGCAATACAAGCACCTTGGACAAGTATGTTGGTGAAAACCTGGTAAACAGGCACCATACATAGTGGACCAAGTCATTATCTATCAAACTCCCATCCTCCACATCTAACCAATCCTTTTTCTACCATCCCCATCCCCACCACCATCCCCCAACATTCCTCTATTTAATCCTCAAGAAAATCCACAATCCTTCCTATACATATCTTGTACAATATCCTGTATAGCGCACTCCTTCCTGTATATATTTCATATAGTGTGATCTTCCTATCACAAATCCTAAGCTTATGTATATATCCATTTTAAATCCTTCCCCATCCATTGTACATATCTATGCATCTTTTTGTACATATGTTCATTAGTCCTGCATCAGCATTTGATCAAATATCTTGTCCCACCCAGCCTTTCACTTCAAAAACATCAATTATCAACTATTCTTGATCACAATAGTTATCCTTGACTCATCATTTACTAGTGAACAACAACACTCATTATCTCATCAATCAGTGGGTCCTTGAGGATGTATCCTTCCTCCTATTAGACCTAATCTCTCACCAATCACACCAGGTTCATGATGATGTATCGTTCCTCACGTTCAGACAAATCTTCCCACCATCAATCAAATCAATCTCTCTCCTTGGAAAAGGATGTCTTTTGGAGTTATCATTTTGGTCTTGGAATTTTTCCTTTGAATCTTGTTAATCTTTATGGCTTCTCATTGCTTCTCTCCTCAAAATCACCATGATCCTTTCTATCATGGTGTGCTATGAATGAGGGCAATCTAGGGCAAGGTCTTTTGATTTCTTGCTTCTTCCTATGAGTCAGTCGGACATGACCCTTGCACATTCCACTTGTGATCTTTTGGGTTGCATGGTGCACTTGGGAAATGTCATTTTTTTGTGGTTTCTCTACCATCATTTCTATCATGCTTCCTCTTCAGTTCATGCATGATGCTAGGGCAACCCTGTGTATCTTTTTCATGTCAGTCCTATGCAATGCTGGTGACAGGGCCTTGTGATCCTAGTATCCTTGGAAGGTCTCTAATGTTTCTATATCAAACTAGGTTGTGCTCTCCACATTTACAATTGGAGCTCCCAAAATCCCCCTCATCATGCATCATATAGTTTAAATCTTGCATCTTGCATCTTTCATATAGTTGTATCACTGCATTCTGCATTCCATCTCATCTTGCATTCATCCATCTTTTCTCTTGGAAGCTTGCTTATTTTTCCTCCCTTCTTCCTTTTCCTTATCCTTATGTTTCCATTCAAGAAAATTCCACAAAGTTTCTTCTTTGCATTATTTTCTCGAGGGGGCACAACCCCTCATTCCTCTAAATTCTAGCCTAGGGCATCTTATTTTCCTGTCTTTGATGCCATGCCACTTGCGGCATCGCATCAAAGAGAGGAAAAATATAGACACCTAAAAATCTTTTAGAAAATAAAAGTATTTTTATTTTTTGAAAACCCCTCATGACATCATCATTTACTAATTAATTAATTAATTAATTAATTAATATATTTTGTCATTCAATCCCTTTATTTTAATTAAAAATCTTTAATTAAAGAATCCCTCCCCAAAGTATTTAAATCAAATTAAAGTGAATTTCCTCTCTTTATTGGGTCAATATTCAATAAATGATGTCACATTCCCTAAATAAATTTCATACTTATTTAAAGCCTCAAAACCCTAGAATCTTCTAGCCTTTCCTAAACCCTACCAATCTTCCCTAAACCAATTTAGGAGATGTTTCCCACATTTCTTAGCCTAATCCAAGTCTCCTTCACTTTTGGCCAAACCCTTCCCTTAATGATACTTACACACTCATTAAACCCTCTTACACACTCTTTAAGGCTTCTTACAGCCTAATGAAGGGTGCTCCCCTTAATACCACAAACACATAACAGAAACAGAGAAACAACAACAATATGCAAGAATAGAAAATGGGCTTCTTATTATCTCCACAAATGTGGAATTACAAACTTTTAGAATTACAATATGCAAAGCCACATGGGCATTCCCTTACAATATTCTGTAGGCTAAAGCCTTGAATCAATACCAAGATCTACTACCCATAACTATCCCAAACTACCTAAGACAACACTACAACCTTCCTTGTATAGGCAATTTTCCACCACCTGGGAAGGTTCCAAAATTTTAGCCAACAAGGCCAACCAAACTTAGAATTATTTTATTTTACAATTTATTACATCAAAGTCAACTCAAAATAACTTTTGAAACCCAAACATAAATTTTGAAGGAAAACCATTTTTCGCCATTTCATGTGACCCAACTTCCGAAGACCATAAGTCATCGCCAGTTGACCCGATTAACTATTATAACCCCATTCTAGAAATGCCACGAAGTGCTCTACAAGCTTAATTGGTGCAAGCACCTATCACCCAAATATTAAACTTCATCCAAGGCCTCTAAAGACTTCAAAATTGAGTTCAAAGTTTCTGTACCCTGTTGCCAATACCGAAAATCTTCAATATCTACAAAGCTAGACTTGATCTATCAATGAAACTTTACTGGCAGGCTGATATGACCAAAATGAACCTCCAAGGAAGAAATCAGAACATTCTGAGATCAGATGACCAACTTACTAAAATAGGAAGTTTCCATAAATAGCAGCTCTACACTAGACAACCCTTATTGAACACAAAAATAGAAATATTTTTGGGTGATGCAAGATTGGTCTTACACCTAGGATGCTCCTGCATCAGACACTCAGGGTAATTTGAGAAGTGACCCTATCATGACTCAGGTGTGAAGAGGAAAACCAAGATGGTTAACCTCCTCCCTTGTCAACCATGATGAATCTTCAATAGGTCATCCTTTCCATTTCACCAAATACTCTACATATGTCTAGTTCCTTGTGCTTCTACCAACATGACTATCTAGTATGTCTTCAATCCCCTTGATATATGAACTGGTTGCTAGAATACTCCACTTTGCTGATGTAAACTCATCTTCAACACCTCCTTCATGATACTCTATGAGATCTGAAACATTAAATACTGGTCTAATATTCAGCTCAGTAGGCAACTCGACCTCATATGCATTTCCTGAATCATGCTTCTTCAGTATCTTACATGGCCCAAACTTCTTCATTTTCAACTTTTTATATGTACCAACCAAAAATCACTCCTTCCAAAAATGAACCATGACTTCATCTCCAACCTAAAATTCCTTATGCCTCCTTTACTCATCTTCCTTAGCCTTATACTTCACATTCATCTTCATAATATGCTTCCTCACCTCCTCATGGATGTTCTTCAAATGTTCTGCAAAATCCTCAGCTTCAACACTACTTATTTCTCCTTTATCTATCTTTCTCAACTCAGATGCATTTCTTGGACTACTTCCATATACAATCTGTGGATGATGTGATGAACTAAACTTCAAATCTATCTTCAACTCTTCACTTTCTGCTAGTGTCATTTTGTGTACTACCTTATTTGGAAAATTGGCTCCTAGAATCAAGTCCATCTGATCACTGATCTTTCTTACTGGTGGTAATCCATCAGGTACATTATTAGATACAATATCTTGAAACTTATTCAATAATTTTGCAACTTCTACAGGTATAGCTTCTACTTCCTCTTTCCCAACCTTTGGAATTAAGGTAAAACACATATGCTCATGCCACATACCATCTAAGAAATTTCCTCTATCAACAAAATTTATTCTTGCATTACCACATATCTTTTCTTCGGTCTCCTTCAATGGCTTTAGCTTATGTCGCACTCCATCCTTTGTCAGGGAATAGGTATTCACATGACCATTGTGTACATCACATCTGTCAAAATACCATGGCCTACCCAACAACATGTGACATGCATCCATAGGTATGATATCACATAGTACCTCATCATGGTACCCACCAATCTTGAACTTTGCTAGGCACTGTTCACTGACCATGACCTTGTGGTCATCGTGCACCCAAGAAACCTGATATGGATGTGGATGTTTCCGTCTCTTGAGCTTCAACTTTGTCACCATCTCTTCTGACACCAAATTGTCATTGCTTCCACTATAAATAATCACATCACATCATTTACTCTCACACTTGCACTGAGTGCAAAACAAGCTCCTTCTTTGCTCAGGTTCATTCTCACCACTCAACAAGACTCTTTTGTTAATGAATGTTTCTCCTCTTTCAACATCTTCAGACTGTGATGATCTAGCATCTTCATCTACATGTGCAACTTTGGCTTGGCCTTCATTCCTCCTATCTATCCTTCCTTAGCATTGAGGACATTCAAATGCCCTATGACCTTCTTCTCCACAGTGAAAACATGTTCTGCAAAAGCCTCCTCTTCCAGATCCTTGTCCTCTTCCTCTTCCTCTCTGATCTCTATTATTATGATCATGGAAATGATTAAAATTATCTCCTCTCTGATTTTGACTGTTGCTAGCCTCATCCTGCTTTTTCAAATCTTCATTTTGATCTCCATATGATCATCCACCAGATCTTCCATCATGACCTCTTCCATTTTGTCTTCTCTCAAACTTATCGTTCAGCTTTTCCTCTACTTTTAGGGAAAACTGGTATGCCTCTTCAATACTATTCATTCAAACCAGATTTATCTCCTCCTAAATGCTTGACCTCAACCCATTAAGGTAATGGGAAACTTTCTCCTTATTAGCTTCTGCATGGCCTATTCTGATGGGGATTCGACAGAAATCTTCTGTATACTCTTGAACAGATCTTCCTGCTTGCTTCAAACTTTGCATCTTCTTTAGTAGGTCAAGCTCATAATCAATAGGAATGAACTGTCACTTTAATTTATCCACCATTCGATCCCATCTTGTGATTTTATCTTTCCCTCTTCTATTTCACTCCAATTGAATCTCGTGCCACTAGATCTTCGCTTGACCTTTCAGTCTAGCCTTCATGAATTTGACCCTATCAGGATCCTCAATATCTTCATACTCAAAATATTCTTCACATTCATTGATCTAGTCAATCAATTCTTCTGGGTTAAGATTTCCAAAAAATGTTGGAACATCAATATTAGGTCTTTTTTTATCTTGGAAATGGCCCGAAAAATTCTTTCTTCCTTCTGGTTCACAACTTCAACTTCTCCTTCTTAATCTTCTTCTTTGGCTTCATCCTCGCTTTCATCTCTGACATTAAGATTCATTCCTCTATGAATCTCTTCCTGCAATGCTCACACTTGTCTCTAGAGCACTCTAACCTCAAGTGTTACAACACTAGATCTTCTGCCACATTCCCTTCATGGAGGCATTTTCACACGTATTTTTGAAACCCTAACCATGGTCCTGGTGCAAACTACCTCACAATCAGCAATCTATTTACACAGAAACCCTAATCCATGGTCCTAATGCAAACTGCCTCACAATCGGTGATCTATTTACACACTCAAGAACTCATACTCTGATACCACTTGATGAAGGGTGCTCCCCTTAATACCACAAACACATAACAGAAACAGAGAAACAAAAGCAATATGCAAGAATAGAAAATGGGCTTCTTATTATCTCCACAAATGTGGAATTACAAAATTTTAGAATTACAATATGTAAAGCCACATGGGCATTCCCTTACAATATTCTATAGGCCAAAGCCCCAAATCAATACCTAGATCTACTACCCAAAACTATCCCGAACTGCCTAAGACAACACTACGGCCTTCCTTATAGGGGCAATTTTCCACCACCTCGGAAGGTTCCAAAATTTTAGCCAACAAGGCCAACCAAACTTAGAATTGTTTTATTTTACAATTTATTACATCAAAGTCGGCTCAAAATAACTTTTGAAACCCAAACATAAATTTTGAAGGAAAATCATTTTCCGCCATTTCAGGTGACCCAACTTCTGAAGACCATAAGTCATCGCTAGTTGACCTGATTGACTATTAAAACCCCATTCTGGAAATGTCACGAAGTGCTCTACAGGCTTGTTTGGTGCAAGCACCTCTCACCCAAATATTAGACCTCATTCAGGGCCTCTAAAGCCTTCAAAACTGAGTTCAAAGTTTTTGTACCCTGTTGCCAATACCGAAAATCTTCAATATCTACAAAGCTAGACTTGATCTGTCAATGAAACTTTACTAGCAGGCTAATATGACCAAAATGAACCTCCAAGGAAGAAATCAGAACATTCTGAGATTGGATGACCAACTTACTAAAATAGAAAGTTTCCATAAATAGCAGTTCTGCACAAGACAACCCTTATTGAATACAAAAATAGAAATATTTTTGGGTGATGCAAGATTTCTCTTACACCTAGGATGCTCCTGCATCATAGCCTCATAAAGAGATTGGTGTAGGAGGACCTACTCTATATTCAACAAATAAAACTCTTTAGGGTCCCAAACACATCTACTTTAGATTAGATTCATTAGTCAGGCACTTAGACCAAGTTGTGAGGCCTGGTTCCAAGATTGGCACAATTATAAGCCCCTAGCTAACTATGGTCAAAAGTGGTCATTGGGTCTAAAATCATAGCATTTTACTTATTTTCATGTTTTTAATGTTTTAGATCCATGTTGGATCACTAGGATAGGTTAAGACAAAGTTTGGTCTTCTACTTTGCAAAAGTTGCAAAAATGTTGTAAAAGTTGCTTAGCAACTTTAACAACTTCTTGCCAAAAGATGTAATTATGCCCCCAATGGTTAGATGGTTTAAAATTCAGTTGGAACTAATGGGGGAAGCCTTAAAATATCCCTTTCAAGTGGGTGGAAGGAAAGAATATGTAATTTGGCATTGAATCAATAAAAACATCAACATTTCTTTGCATTTTTTGGAGAACTTCTGAAGTGTACGGATAGGTATGGATGTGAGGGCATGAAAAAATGAATCCAAAGGTTGGAGCCTTGAGTCTTCTTCCATTTTCAATTGATCTCATGTGTTTATCTTCCCTAGATTGTAAGATATCTAGTTTTTAGCAGGACTGTCTGGATTTGAGGCTTAAAACCAGGGGTTCTAATAGGGCCTGATTGTTTGGTCCAATTCCACCATGGGAAATTGATTCCCCTTGGTGGAATTCAACCTTTTTCAATTTATTTCCATATTTTTTAGGTTAGGAGTGTGGATTTGTAGAGGAGTGAGTTTTCCACAAAGCCCTAGGTGTACATCTCTATGTGTGCACCAATTTGTGACTTAGGACAGTCACTATAGATTTTGGTTGGGGATTCATCAAGACCTCAAAACTTGGATTCTAAGTTGTTTTACTTATCCACACATTCCTCCATACTTAGTTTGTTCTTTGGATTAGGAGAAAGAGCACTTGTAGTGCATTTGGAGACCTAATTAGGCCTATTAACCCAGCCTAAACATTGCTACATCAGTAACTTATGCTTGTCTCCACTCCTTGGTCCTTGGATATGTTTTATAAACCCAAAAATGGTATTAGAATCCCTAACCAATTCATTACCTCATTTGGGAACATCTTGACTTATGTTCAGATTTCCTTCTAGGAAGGGCTCCAAGCCAAATCCTAGGTTTGTGCAGCAACTTAGTACTATGGGTTGCTTGTGAATGAAAGAACATTGGAACTAAAATAATAGGACCTAAAAAGGCTAGATCAGTGATTGTAGGCCACCCCTAGTCTTATAAGTCATTTCATGGGGTTTAGTTACATATTGGGCTAAGGAGACCTCTTAGTAACTTCTCAATTGATTGGTGTTTTGGACTTGGCATAGCCTAGTGATTAGGTTGCCTTGGGTGTTTGGGTTGTGATAACCATTTCCCCTAGTCCTTAACATACTTGTGATAAGTATTGGGCACTTGGATCCTTATTTGGGATAGTTGAGACCTTGAAACTCACCAATTGTCACTGTTTGAAAGCTTTCGCTAGCCACTTTGCATCAGAGACTTACGTCTCTTCTTCCACACTTGTTCCCCTTGCACACTTTCCTAGTGTTTCTCACACATGTGTGAGAAACCCTAGCCCAAGGTAAACCTTACCTCTAACTCTAACTCATCCTCCTAACCCAAGCCCTTCCCAAATCCTATAAATACCCTCACTTCCTAAGAGAAAAAAAACAAATTCACATCTTTTACATTGAGTAGAGTTATAATTCTAGAATAATCTTAGATCATAAAGCTTTTAATTATATTTGTTAGAATATCTCTATTTCATGCTTCTTAAAACATCTTATAATAGCTTTTAATGGATTGAACATAGTTTCTTTCAAGATTTTTCTAATCATGTATGCATCAATTCAAATGCCTTCAAATGCATTAGAAGCAAGCTCCAAGTACTTAGAGAGCACACCCACATCCCTCTCATTGAAGCAAATCAAACAGTGCTCTATAGCACCTACTTTGGCAATAATCTTGAGGTGGCTTGGTTTTTTTTTATGTCTTTGCTTTAAATTAATGAACATGTTTTAATCTAACATTTGAGTGTTTAAGCCTTTCAAGACAGGAAATGGATTTGAAATTGTAGCCTAGACTTGGTAACCCTCTTACTATTTTCATCTTACTAATGCTTACCAAATTATCAAAGTTCACATGACACAACCTCTTATACCATAACCATACATCATCAAATTGTGCAAACAAACATGTCTCATCAGATAGGTCTAGATAGAACAAGTTACCTCTTGTCTATTCTCCACTTCCAATTAGTTCACCTGTAGCATCAAAGATCTTATCCTTTTTGTGATGGAATTCAACTCGGTAACTTGAACTCTTCAATTGTGTAACACTCAAAAAGTTATAGTTAAGCCATTCAACCCAATAAGCATTATCACATCTAATCTTATCAGTCAATCTTATTGATCATTTTTATTTCACAAGACATGGTGCATCATTACCAAACTTGAAATGACTACCTTTGTAATGATTTAAGGTTTCAAACTTACTTTTATCACCATTCACATGATGTGATAAACCACTATTATTTATCCATCTATCACCTTTACTCATATATGAAATAAGTGTATTTTTCTCATCTTCATCAGAATCATCTTTCATAGCAACATAAACAACTTCTACATCATGATCATCAGATTCATCAGATTCACTGTCAGTTTCTTCTTTAGCAATATAACAAGATTTCTTACCTTTTTCCTTGTATACCTTATACCTTTTGTAATCTCTATAATCCCTTTTGTCTTTGTACTTTATTTCCCTTCTTTCATCCTCATCACCCCTATCAGGACATCTTACTGCCATATGACCAACTTTGTTACATGAGAAATAGATTATAGGAAGTTTACCTTTGAATTTTCATTTTCCTCTTGGTAGTATTCTAGTCATTAGTGCCACAAGATCATCATGATCATCATCAGAGGTGTCACTTTCACTATTATCACATCTTTATTTTCCTTTCTTAGACTTATGAAGAACCAATTGAGATTTGAATGCAAATTCAATATTATGAGTAGTGAAATTATCAAAATTTGACAATTCAAAAGTAGTAAGTCTACCAACCAGACCTTTAAAAGTTAAGTTGTTACTAGGAGAACATATCAGTTCATGTATTGCAAAAACTCTAATAGCATAAATAGTAAGTAGGGTTCTCAAAACCTCTCTAATAACAGTTTCATCATCAATATATCCATTAGCTCCTCTAATAGCATTTACAACCTCTTTAACTCAACCACAATATTGTACAATAATCTCACCTTTTGACATTCTCATTTCATCAAACTTACCTCTCAAGCTTTCAGATTTGGCTCTTAGTACATTTCTATCTCTACCATAGATAGTTGTCAATATATCCCACATTTTATTTGCAATGGTAGATTCCTTGATGTCTTCAAATTCAGGATTATTGGAAATTTGGCTAGTATGACAGAGTGCAATGTGAAATTGTCTAAGTATGAGACAATGCTTTTACCAATGAACCTGGAGATAGTTTTTGTTTGTGATGTTGATTGGAGTAATTTTAGTGCTTGTGCACATGAACATAGACTCTATGATGACTATTGAAGAGTCATCTCAGAGTGCAAGTCAGTATGGCATGTATGGAAGAAATTATGGACAGAATATGAAGATAGAATTGATAAAGAGTTAAGGGATTATTTTGTTTATCAAAATAATGACTTAACAATATAAAGGGATGACATCCTAGATGTTAACCCTTGGATAAATTTATTAATCCTAATAACTTGTATAAATGTAATTGTAAATTGTAACAAGGACAATGATGTAGTGATATGATGCGAGATATATGATGTATGTAATAGCGATAGTGAAAGAGCAGTGAAGAAATATTGATGCAAGTAGTATAAGGTTATGTACCTTAACCTTCTTTTGTAATCAGTGTATATTGTACATTACTTGGGTAGTGGGCCCATCCAGTAATCACATTTTTTACTACCAACTCCTAAGAGGGTTGAGGCTTCTAACAAGACCTATAGTCCCTTAATCAAGACTGAGACACTATATGCATGTAATAGACTCCTAATAGGGTCAACATCCTTAACAAGATACTTTTGATTAGTGGATGTTTGTGGCTACCATCCCCACCGGGGTTTTCCCTTGGCCAGGGTTTCCTCGAGAACAAATAATGTGTTATGAGTTTTTAAGTTTTATTGCTATGCATATTGTTTAGCTTCTTATGTTATGCATGTATTAAGATAATCTATTATATCCATAATTGGGAAAAAGTAAAACTTTTTAGAATACTGATTCATGCCCCCCTCTCAGTAATCCCTATTTCTAACAAGGATAACTTAGGGTTGATGCAATATCCAACATTGCTTGATTGTGTTCTTTCTTTTCTTTCATATTTTGGGCTGTCAAAGGTGTCAGTACTAGTATGTAATCATTTTCCACAAAATATTTTTTTGCATCTCCAATTCTAGCTAGGTGTAGCTTCATCAAACTTTTCCATGCAGGGAAGCTCTCCTTGTTTAGCTCTGGTACCTCCTTTTTGTACATCTTGATCTTTAGCTCTGAGTACCTTCAAAATTTTCCTTACAAGCACCACAAGATCTAATACCAATTGTTAGAATAATTTTAGAATAACTAAGAAGGGGGGGGTTGAATCCATTATCCTCAGGTCCAGATGTACCAATTGAACTTTTAATAACTTCAACCAACTTAGATCTACTCAACAATCCACTTGGTCTCTATAACATATAACTAGTAATATAAACTTGCAGTCCACTATCCAAAAGTAATCAACTTGTAGAATATAAAACACTTAACACATCAAATAACATTCACACAACTATGACACCAGGATTTAACATGGAAACCCAATTTGTAAAAAACCACTAGTAACATGCTACCAATTTTTCACACTTCTAAAGTGAGCTATGTTAGGAGCCAACCCTGTTAAAGGTTACAATACATACTGTTATGTGTGACCCTATTAAATAAATTAATCACCCTATTAGGAGTGGCCTTGTTAGAGGACTTAATAACTTCCCATTAGAATGTCACCTTCATTAAAGGATTTCAACTGATATAATGGTTAGAAAGTAACAATAGGTTTTGATCTGATACATACAACTCACTTTGCAAATATAGATCCATTGTAGCTCATATGTTGATCTACTAACTGACCTTCATTACCATCTCCATCTCTGATCTACTTGGAGATCCTTCAATAAATCACCACTTCACAACTCTTTTCATCTCTTCTCAGCCTTCTACTTAGATTCCCCAATCAACAAAATCAACCTCTCGCATAACCCATAATTATGTTATCATTATACCTCCTTAATTAGGTATCTTGATCTTTTGTCGCTTAATCATCATTGTAGATCTTAGGTTTTGGTCAGATTCATTGACTCCTTCTAACATTTTGTTTTCCCTCTAACCTTTTAGATACTTCTCAAAGCATCTCCTTGAATCTATGCATAAAAATGGTTTACCATGCATTAAATACTTCAGGTCATTCATCCTTATCTTCAACACAGTTTACATATTCCAAGAATTCAACTATGTCGGCTGGAAATCTCAATCCCTTCACAAACTATAAAATAATGACACTCGGTCATCACTATGTTCTTCTTCTCAGTCATCACTAGACAACTCAGTCATCGTTAAAACTATTATTCTCGACACTCATTGTTTTCTCTCAATCCATTATCTGATACTCTATAATTATTGATGCTCGGTTGACACTATATTTTCTCATCTTATACTGGCACTCAGTTAACACTAGCATCACTCAACTTAAACTTATGTTCCTTAATATTCTTCTTTTTTTCTCGGTCAAGCCTATGCTTTCAGACTTTCTTTCCTTATTTCTTTCATGCTTGAAACCAACTTTCTTCTTTACTTAGTGTTATAGATAAAAAACACATTATCTTACCAATGTGCCAACTAATCAAGTACCCATTGTAGTTTCTCATAACTCAACCTTTTTATTAGGCCTTCTTTTTATCTCCTCTTTTCAAATCCTCATCATCAATTGAATGATATGGCATTCTACTAGATAGAAACTATCTCATCGATTAAGGTTTGACATCAATGACAATATAACAATTGTTTCAATTGTAGTTTCCAACAATTTGATGTATGCATCAATTCAAATGACTTCAAATGCATTAGAAGCAAGCTCCAAGTACTTAGAGAGCACACCCACATCCCTCTCATTGAAGCAAATCAAACAGTGCTCTATAGCACCTACTTTGGCAATAATCTTGAGGTGGCTTGGTTTTTTTTTATGTCTTTGCTTTAAATTAATGAACATGTTTTAATCTAACATTTGAGTGTTTAAGCCTTTCAAGACAGGAAATGGATTTGAAATTGTAGCCTAGACTTGGTAACCCTCTTACTATTTTCATCTTACTAATGCTTACCAAATTATCAAAGTTCACATGACACAACCTCTTATACCATAACCATACATCATCAAATTGTGCAAACAAACATGTCTCATCAGATAGGTCTAGATAGAACAAGTTACCTCTTGTCTATTCTCCACTTCCAATTAGTTCACCTGTAGCATCAAAGATCTTATCCTTTTTGTGATGGAATTCAACTCGGTAACTTGAACTCTTCAATTGTGTAACACTCAAAAAGTTATAGTTAAGCCATTCAACCCAATAAGCATTATCACATCTAATCTTATCAGTCAATCTTATTGATCATTTTTATTTCACAAGACATGGTGCATCATTACCAAACTTGAAATGACTACCTTTGTAATGATTTAAGGTTTCAAACTTACTTTTATCACCATTCACATGATGTGATAAACCACTATTATTTATCCATCTATCACCTTTACTCATATATGAAATAAGTGTATTTTTCTCATCTTCATCAGAATCATCTTTCATAGCAACATAAACAACTTCTACATCATGATCATCAGATTCATCAGATTCACTGTCAGTTTCTTCTTTAGCAATATAACAAGATTTCTTACCTTTTTCCTTGTATACCTTATACCTTTTGTAATCTCTATAATCCCTTTTGTCTTTGTACTTTATTTCCCTTCTTTCATCCTCATCACCCCTATCAGGACATCTTACTGCCATATGACCAACTTTGTTACATGAGAAATAGATTATAGGAAGTTTACCTTTGAATTTTCATTTTCCTCTTGGTAGTATTCTAGTCATTAGTGCCACAAGATCATCATGATCATCATCAGAGGTGTCACTTTCACTATTATCACATCTTTATTTTCCTTTCTTAGACTTATGAAGAACCAATTGAGATTTGAATGCAAATTCAATATTATGAGTAGTGAAATTATCAAAATTTGACAATTCAAAAGTAGTAAGTCTACCAACCAGACCTTTAAAAGTTAAGTTGTTACTAGGAGAACATATCAGTTCATGTATTGCAAAAACTCTAATAGCATAAATAGTAAGTAGGGTTCTCAAAACCTCTCTAATAACAGTTTCATCATCAATATATCCATTAGCTCCTCTAATAGCATTTACAACCTCTTTAACTCAACCACAATATTGTACAATAATCTCACCTTTTGACATTCTCATTTCATCAAACTTACCTCTCAAGCTTTCAGATTTGGCTCTTAGTACATTTCTATCTCTACCATAGATAGTTGTCAATATATCCCACATTTTATTTGCAATGGTAGATTCCTTGATGTCTTCAAATTCAGGATTATTGGAAATTTGGCTAGTATGACAGAGTGCAATGTGAAATTGTCTAAGTATGAGACAATGCTTTTACCAATGAACCTGGAGATAGTTTTTGTTTGTGATGTTGATTGGAGTAATTTTAGTGCTTGTGCACATGAACATAGACTCTATGATGACTATTGAAGAGTCATCTCAGAGTGCAAGTCAGTATGGCATGTATGGAAGAAATTATGGACAGAATATGAAGATAGAATTGATAAAGAGTTAAGGGATTATTTTGTTTATCAAAATAATGACTTAACAATATAAAGGGATGACATCCTAGATGTTAACCCTTGGATAAATTTATTAATCCTAATAACTTGTATAAATGTAATTGTAAATTGTAACAAGGACAATGATGTAGTGATATGATGCGAGATATATGATGTATGTAATAGCGATAGTGAAAGAGCAGTGAAGAAATATTGATGCAAGTAGTATAAGGTTATGTACCTTAACCTTCTTTTGTAATCAGTGTATATTGTACATTACTTGGGTAGTGGGCCCATCCAGTAATCACATTTTTTACTACCAACTCCTAAGAGGGTTGAGGCTTCTAACAAGACCTATAGTCCCTTAATCAAGACTGAGACACTATATGCATGTAATAGACTCCTAATAGGGTCAACATCCTTAACAAGATACTTTTGATTAGTGGATGTTTGTGGCTACCATCCCCACCGGGGTTTTCCCTTGGCCAGGGTTTCCTCGAGAACAAATAATGTGTTATGAGTTTTTAAGTTTTATTGCTATGCATATTGTTTAGCTTCTTATGTTATGCATGTATTAAGATAATCTATTATATCCATAATTGGGAAAAAGTAAAACTTTTTAGAATACTGATTCATGCCCCCCTCTCAGTAATCCCTATTTCTAACAAGGATAACTTAGGGTTGATGCAATATCCAACATTGCTTGATTGTGTTCTTTCTTTTCTTTCATATTTTGGGCTGTCAAAGGTGTCAGTACTAGTATGTAATCATTTTCCACAAAATATTTTTTTGCATCTCCAATTCTAGCTAGGTGTAGCTTCATCAAACTTTTCCATGCAGGGAAGCTCTCCTTGTTTAGCTCTGGTACCTCCTTTTTGTACATCTTGATCTTTAGCTCTGAGTACCTTCAAAATTTTCCTTACAAGCACCACAAGATCTAATACCAATTGTTAGAATAATTTTAGAATAACTAAGAAGGGGGGGGTTGAATCCATTATCCTCAGGTCCAGATGTACCAATTGAACTTTTAATAACTTCAACCAACTTAGATCTACTCAACAATCCACTTGGTCTCTATAACATATAACTAGTAATATAAACTTGCAGTCCACTATCCAAAAGTAATCAACTTGTAGAATATAAAACACTTAACACATCAAATAACATTCACACAACTATGACACCAGGATTTAACATGGAAACCCAATTTGTAAAAAACCACTAGTAACATGCTACCAATTTTTCACACTTCTAAAGTGAGCTATGTTAGGAGCCAACCCTGTTAAAGGTTACAATACATACTGTTATGTGTGACCCTATTAAATAAATTAATCACCCTATTAGGAGTGGCCTTGTTAGAGGACTTAATAACTTCCCATTAGAATGTCACCTTCATTAAAGGATTTCAACTGATATAATGGTTAGAAAGTAACAATAGGTTTTGATCTGATACATACAACTCACTTTGCAAATATAGATCCATTGTAGCTCATATGTTGATCTACTAACTGACCTTCATTACCATCTCCATCTCTGATCTACTTGGAGATCCTTCAATAAATCACCACTTCACAACTCTTTTCATCTCTTCTCAGCCTTCTACTTAGATTCCCCAATCAACAAAATCAACCTCTCGCATAACCCATAATTATGTTATCATTATACCTCCTTAATTAGGTATCTTGATCTTTTGTCGCTTAATCATCATTGTAGATCTTAGGTTTTGGTCAGATTCATTGACTCCTTCTAACATTTTGTTTTCCCTCTAACCTTTTAGATACTTCTCAAAGCATCTCCTTGAATCTATGCATAAAAATGGTTTACCATGCATTAAATACTTCAGGTCATTCATCCTTATCTTCAACACAGTTTACATATTCCAAGAATTCAACTATGTCGGCTGGAAATCTCAATCCCTTCACAAACTATAAAATAATGACACTCGGTCATCACTATGTTCTTCTTCTCAGTCATCACTAGACAACTCAGTCATCGTTAAAACTATTATTCTCGACACTCATTGTTTTCTCTCAATCCATTATCTGATACTCTATAATTATTGATGCTCGGTTGACACTATATTTTCTCATCTTATACTGGCACTCAGTTAACACTAGCATCACTCAACTTAAACTTATGTTCCTTAATATTCTTCTTTTTTTCTCGGTCAAGCCTATGCTTTCAGACTTTCTTTCCTTATTTCTTTCATGCTTGAAACCAACTTTCTTCTTTACTTAGTGTTATAGATAAAAAACACATTATCTTACCAATGTGCCAACTAATCAAGTACCCATTGTAGTTTCTCATAACTCAACCTTTTTATTAGGCCTTCTTTTTATCTCCTCTTTTCAAATCCTCATCATCAATTGAATGATATGGCATTCTACTAGATAGAAACTATCTCATCGATTAAGGTTTGACATCAATGACAATATAACAATTGTTTCAATTGTAGTTTCCAACAATTTGATGTATGCATCAATTCAAATGACTTCAAATGCATTAGAAGCAAGCTCCAAGTACTTAGAGAGCACACCCACATCCCTCTCATTGAAGCAAATCAAACAGTGCTCTATAGCACCTACTTTGGCAATAATCTTGAGGTGGCTTGGTTTTTTTTTATGTCTTTGCTTTAAATTAATGAACATGTTTTAATCTAACATTTGAGTGTTTAAGCCTTTCAAGACAGGAAATGGATTTGAAATTGTAGCCTAGACTTGGTAACCCTCTTACTATTTTCATCTTACTAATGCTTACCAAATTATCAAAGTTCACATGACACAACCTCTTATACCATAACCATACATCATCAAATTGTGCAAACAAACATGTCTCATCAGATAGGTCTAGATAGAACAAGTTACCTCTTGTCTATTCTCCACTTCCAATTAGTTCACCTGTAGCATCAAAGATCTTATCCTTTTTGTGATGGAATTCAACTCGGTAACTTGAACTCTTCAATTGTGTAACACTCAAAAAGTTATAGTTAAGCCATTCAACCCAATAAGCATTATCACATCTAATCTTATCAGTCAATCTTATTGATCATTTTTATTTCACAAGACATGGTGCATCATTACCAAACTTGAAATGACTACCTTTGTAATGATTTAAGGTTTCAAACTTACTTTTATCACCATTCACATGATGTGATAAACCACTATTATTTATCCATCTATCACCTTTACTCATATATGAAATAAGTGTATTTTTCTCATCTTCATCAGAATCATCTTTCATAGCAACATAAACAACTTCTACATCATGATCATCAGATTCATCAGATTCACTGTCAGTTTCTTCTTTAGCAATATAACAAGATTTCTTACCTTTTTCCTTGTATACCTTATACCTTTTGTAATCTCTATAATCCCTTTTGTCTTTGTACTTTATTTCCCTTCTTTCATCCTCATCACCCCTATCAGGACATCTTACTGCCATATGACCAACTTTGTTACATGAGAAATAGATTATAGGAAGTTTACCTTTGAATTTTCATTTTCCTCTTGGTAGTATTCTAGTCATTAGTGCCACAAGATCATCATGATCATCATCAGAGGTGTCACTTTCACTATTATCACATCTTTATTTTCCTTTCTTAGACTTATGAAGAACCAATTGAGATTTGAATGCAAATTCAATATTATGAGTAGTGAAATTATCAAAATTTGACAATTCAAAAGTAGTAAGTCTACCAACCAGACCTTTAAAAGTTAAGTTGTTACTAGGAGAACATATCAGTTCATGTATTGCAAAAACTCTAATAGCATAAATAGTAAGTAGGGTTCTCAAAACCTCTCTAATAACAGTTTCATCATCAATATATCCATTAGCTCCTCTAATAGCATTTACAACCTCTTTAACTCAACCACAATATTGTACAATAATCTCACCTTTTGACATTCTCATTTCATCAAACTTACCTCTCAAGCTTTCAGATTTGGCTCTTAGTACATTTCTATCTCTACCATAGATAGTTGTCAATATATCCCACATTTTATTTGCAATGGTAGATTCCTTGATGTCTTCAAATTCAGGATTATTGGAAATTTGGCTAGTATGACAGAGTGCAATGTGAAATTGTCTAAGTATGAGACAATGCTTTTACCAATGAACCTGGAGATAGTTTTTGTTTGTGATGTTGATTGGAGTAATTTTAGTGCTTGTGCACATGAACATAGACTCTATGATGACTATTGAAGAGTCATCTCAGAGTGCAAGTCAGTATGGCATGTATGGAAGAAATTATGGACAGAATATGAAGATAGAATTGATAAAGAGTTAAGGGATTATTTTGTTTATCAAAATAATGACTTAACAATATAAAGGGATGACATCCTAGATGTTAACCCTTGGATAAATTTATTAATCCTAATAACTTGTATAAATGTAATTGTAAATTGTAACAAGGACAATGATGTAGTGATATGATGCGAGATATATGATGTATGTAATAGCGATAGTGAAAGAGCAGTGAAGAAATATTGATGCAAGTAGTATAAGGTTATGTACCTTAACCTTCTTTTGTAATCAGTGTATATTGTACATTACTTGGGTAGTGGGCCCATCCAGTAATCACATTTTTTACTACCAACTCCTAAGAGGGTTGAGGCTTCTAACAAGACCTATAGTCCCTTAATCAAGACTGAGACACTATATGCATGTAATAGACTCCTAATAGGGTCAACATCCTTAACAAGATACTTTTGATTAGTGGATGTTTGTGGCTACCATCCCCACCGGGGTTTTCCCTTGGCCAGGGTTTCCTCGAGAACAAATAATGTGTTATGAGTTTTTAAGTTTTATTGCTATGCATATTGTTTAGCTTCTTATGTTATGCATGTATTAAGATAATCTATTATATCCATAATTGGGAAAAAGTAAAACTTTTTAGAATACTGATTCATGCCCCCCTCTCAGTAATCCCTATTTCTAACAAGGATAACTTAGGGTTGATGCAATATCCAACATTGCTTGATTGTGTTCTTTCTTTTCTTTCATATTTTGGGCTGTCAAAGGTGTCAGTACTAGTATGTAATCATTTTCCACAAAATATTTTTTTGCATCTCCAATTCTAGCTAGGTGTAGCTTCATCAAACTTTTCCATGCAGGGAAGCTCTCCTTGTTTAGCTCTGGTACCTCCTTTTTGTACATCTTGATCTTTAGCTCTGAGTACCTTCAAAATTTTCCTTACAAGCACCACAAGATCTAATACCAATTGTTAGAATAATTTTAGAATAACTAAGAAGGGGGGGGTTGAATCCATTATCCTCAGGTCCAGATGTACCAATTGAACTTTTAATAACTTCAACCAACTTAGATCTACTCAACAATCCACTTGGTCTCTATAACATATAACTAGTAATATAAACTTGCAGTCCACTATCCAAAAGTAATCAACTTGTAGAATATAAAACACTTAACACATCAAATAACATTCACACAACTATGACACCAGGATTTAACATGGAAACCCAATTTGTAAAAAACCACTAGTAACATGCTACCAATTTTTCACACTTCTAAAGTGAGCTATGTTAGGAGCCAACCCTGTTAAAGGTTACAATACATACTGTTATGTGTGACCCTATTAAATAAATTAATCACCCTATTAGGAGTGGCCTTGTTAGAGGACTTAATAACTTCCCATTAGAATGTCACCTTCATTAAAGGATTTCAACTGATATAATGGTTAGAAAGTAACAATAGGTTTTGATCTGATACATACAACTCACTTTGCAAATATAGATCCATTGTAGCTCATATGTTGATCTACTAACTGACCTTCATTACCATCTCCATCTCTGATCTACTTGGAGATCCTTCAATAAATCACCACTTCACAACTCTTTTCATCTCTTCTCAGCCTTCTACTTAGATTCCCCAATCAACAAAATCAACCTCTCGCATAACCCATAATTATGTTATCATTATACCTCCTTAATTAGGTATCTTGATCTTTTGTCGCTTAATCATCATTGTAGATCTTAGGTTTTGGTCAGATTCATTGACTCCTTCTAACATTTTGTTTTCCCTCTAACCTTTTAGATACTTCTCAAAGCATCTCCTTGAATCTATGCATAAAAATGGTTTACCATGCATTAAATACTTCAGGTCATTCATCCTTATCTTCAACACAGTTTACATATTCCAAGAATTCAACTATGTCGGCTGGAAATCTCAATCCCTTCACAAACTATAAAATAATGACACTCGGTCATCACTATGTTCTTCTTCTCAGTCATCACTAGACAACTCAGTCATCGTTAAAACTATTATTCTCGACACTCATTGTTTTCTCTCAATCCATTATCTGATACTCTATAATTATTGATGCTCGGTTGACACTATATTTTCTCATCTTATACTGGCACTCAGTTAACACTAGCATCACTCAACTTAAACTTATGTTCCTTAATATTCTTCTTTTTTTCTCGGTCAAGCCTATGCTTTCAGACTTTCTTTCCTTATTTCTTTCATGCTTGAAACCAACTTTCTTCTTTACTTAGTGTTATAGATAAAAAACACATTATCTTACCAATGTGCCAACTAATCAAGTACCCATTGTAGTTTCTCATAACTCAACCTTTTTATTAGGCCTTCTTTTTATCTCCTCTTTTCAAATCCTCATCATCAATTGAATGATATGGCATTCTACTAGATAGAAACTATCTCATCGATTAAGGTTTGACATCAATGACAATATAACAATTGTTTCAATTGTAGTTTCCAACAATTTGATGTATTGGAAGTGGCTTTTTCCCTACAATTGTATTTCCTTTCACCTAATTTGATGAAATTATTATTTTACCTATCCTAGTTGCATATATTTTGTGTAAATTATATCTCTTACCTATATATTTTCATTTATTTCATCATCTAAGGTATTTTATTTTGTGTGATCTCTGGTTGATTCAATTTTGTTTAGTGATTCATTCTCGGTAAGGTTGAATTCAATTTCTTGCCTTTAATGTAAGATTGAGGATGATAATTACTTTGATATTGTAAAGATATGGTTTATTGAATTTAAGTGTAGTCATAGGTAGAGAGACTAACCAATCAATTTGGTGCATCACCCCCCCTTTCCCTTCATGCATTCCTTCTCTCTTTCCCTCAAAAGTTAGTTAGTTTTAGATAGATCTTGATTGTAAAGGAATTTGGCCTTCTTTGAAGATTCAACCTCACTAGTCAAGTCCCACAATTGGGAGATTATTTCCATGTTTCACAAGGTCACTTATGTTGCTAACCACCACCTAAGACTAGGTGCATAATTTTGTTACAACAATTACCCCAATAAAACTATCGCAAAGCTATAGAGACACATAGCTTGATCACCAATTTGCATGTGCACAAATATATGACTAAAAAGGAGGTTGTTTACTAAGGAACAAGGAAATACATAACCAAAACACCTTAGGACCTTTAGGAAAAATAACATAAATGAAACCACAGGGTCTACCATTCAAACCTTTAATGATCAAAAGGGGACGATGGCTATTATGACCAAGAAGACATGAATTGAAGAAGTTAAGACATGAAATTGGGTTGACCAGTCAATGAAAGGTTAGAATTCATAAAATACCTAAGACATAAGGGCTAGCCTGATTTAGAATTTACAAATCCTAGAAAATAAAATACACACTAAGGCATGAAGCAATTTTAAAACCATGTGTATTATGTAGGTCCAAAACTTTGCATCATTGAATACAACATCATTTTTATCAAGTTTAATATCTAAAAATCATTAATCTCAAAAGAAGTAATATCCCCATAGAGTTGATCCAATGTTTATTTGTACATATCTTGATTATATTATATGGAAACCAACAAGGATTTTTAATTTTTGGTCATAGTTCTCACCACTTTCCACACAACTTCATTGTCTTTTATAGCTCAACCAATACCTCTTATTAAGATCACAACCTCATTAAACTCACATAGGGAACCTTAAAAACTTTCATCCTCTGACATCCTTAAGGTTTCAAAATTTTTCTTTAGGATCTACAACTTGATTTTCGTAATCTTCTTGTCTCCTTCATTAATGTTTCTTAGGCTCTCCCAAATTTCATTTGTAATCTTGCAAAACATGACCTTCATCAATTCTAAATCACTCAATTCACTAATAATAAGACTTATAGCCTTCACATTATTCTCATTCATCTTAATTTACTTTGTTGTAAAAGGAGTACCAACCAAATTATTTAAAGTTTTCTTAACAATATCCCAAATACTGAATGACATAGAGTACAAATGTGATTCCATCCTTGCCTTCCAAAAATAATAAATTGCTATATAAGAAACTAGCTACTTTTCAACCATTTTCATTCACCATCTTATATCTTCCTCAAGCAGTTAAGATTCTCTAAGATGAACTCAACTCTGATATCAATTATTAAACACACCTTAATCCTAAGAATGGGTGTGAATCAATCTTAACAAAATCTTAAAACTTTTCTATCACACAAACTTACAATTATCTTTATCCAACTAACCATAAAAAGGTATATCAATAAAAACACAAACAAATGAAAACCAATTTTTTATGTGGAAAACCCAATGTGGGAAGAATCAAGTTGAGAATCACACTCAATATATGAATAACATATTACAAATGGTTTGGGATATAGGCCAAGGGGTGCACTACACCTTAATAATACTAAGGAACACTACCTTAGAGAAAAATACAAGGACTTACAAATAACTAAAGAGTACATATTTTTACAGAAATGTATAGCTTTGTACAAACTTCCAAAAGAGCCACTATTTTCTAGAACCCACAAGAATATGATGAACTAAAAAAATGTAGAATCTCTTGATAAACCAATGTAACAACTTTGTCAAAATCACACACACACACACACCTCTTCTATTTCACATTCGCATCACACTAACTTCAAATTTCATCCAAGTACAATCCAAGTCAATCAACACTTCAAATTAACCATCTACGCATCTATATATATCAACCTGGTCATCCAAAAATGCCAACTAGGTTAGCCAACATAGAGATAACCATCATTTACACAAATTCAACCACCACAAATATTTACACTCAATACAATCTACCCTAAGAGATAAAGGGGAACCAAATGCATCACAATATGCCTTCTTCAAATAATTTAATCAATGTACATGCACCAAACCATTATCTTAAGTTTATGTCAAACATAAAATGTTGCAAACCCCAAGAATACATTAACCAATCATCCCATAAACATTCTCTAATGCACATAACCTCATGTGGAGCTCAACATTCCATGGAAATATCCATATGAACCTCTTAAATATTCCTCCAAAGAACCTCTAGATCAATAAGAAATAAATCAAGTCACCAAAATCAATTGAATCAGCTAGACACCAATATAGATAATAATTCCAAACACATAGCAACATAACTTCACTTTTGGATCGAACCAATGAAATATATCTAAACTAGAACACTACACAAACATTAGGAACATGTCCACTAAACTACAGACCTGGAAACATCAATCTAAAGAAATGCAGATCATGCTTTGGATGAGTTGTATCTATTCTTAATAGCCATCATCACTATCAACAAACAAAAAAACATAACTTTGACCTTTGTGGACTTGAAATTAGGATAGTGCAATATTCAAAAACCATACATGACAACACGATAATTGCAAATCGCCAACTTCTTATGCAAATAAATGTAGAGCATTTTCCCCTAAGGACTTCAAATACACTTTCCTACATATACGTGTCTCCAAAACTTGTCACCTTCTAAATACACAACATGTTGTCAACGTATCATCCAATACGATACTTCAAACTCTATTTCCTATATATTTAGGCATTTCATAAACCAAACACACTTTGTGCCCACAAAAATTTGATAAACAAGACAACACTAAATACTTATAACCCATCTCTTTATCAAGTACAATACTAAACTCATACAAATCTTCATTAGGTTGACATTAATGACAACATTGAATATATATTACTTACAAATACACAATATTGAGTGAAGTAGAATGATGAGGATTTTAGATAAGCAACAAGAAGATTCATAATAATATTATTAGATTTTTCTTCAAAGAACATTACATGAGTAAACATGTATTGAATAATCATAAGTGATGAATAGACCAATGAAAAATAGGGGAAAATATGTGCCTATTATAATTATATTTATGTGTTTTATGATTTGGGACAAAGAATGCACTTATGAGAAGGTGAGTTGTATGGTGAAATAATTATAAATGGAGATTTCTTAAGAAAAATAAGAGAAGACTTATGATAGGTATTAGACTGATAAATGGTCTTGATAATAAGAATATAAAACATTATCTAAGAAGGAAAAGATATGAGTGATTATAGAAAATTTATTAAGTGAGAGATTGGTACAAATGTATGATCAAAAGAGGTTTGTTTGAATGGAATGGGAAGGAGAGGTGTGCACCATAATATAATAGAAGTCAATGATAGGGTTGAAGAATACAAGTAGACCTTAGGATTTTGAAAATGGAAAGAAAAAAGAAAGAGAGATGAACACAAGTAATAAAAAGTGATGAAATAAGAAGGAACTAACTATATTGTCACTCTATGTACAAGGATAAGATAATATAAGCATGCAAGTTATTGATTTATTAAATAAAAGAACCAAAAATAAGAATTAATATTTTTTTCAAATGTATGGTATAAATGTTTAATTGTATGTATATAAAGCATTCAAACACTTTTTTGTTTAACAAGTAAGGAAATCAAATACAAGGAGCTAGGAAATGAAAGTCAACTATAGATAAGTATGTGGGAACAAAGGTTTTAAAAAGGAAACAAGGGACTAGATGAAATATAAATGATCAAGCTATAATCAAAGAAAAATGATAAAATTATGAAAACAAATTTTAGAATGTAGTGAAAGTCCTCAAGTAAAAAGTAGGGAGTAATAGAGGTTTTGCACATTCATGGCCCTTATGAGGTATTCAGGCTAGCTTATGTTCATGACTCCAATTTGACAAAATAATATATTTGAAAATATATAATTATATATTATGAGTACATTTTCCTTCTACATCAACTATCCAATATACACATATTTATGTATAATCACCCATGAGATCACTCAATCAAATAGAAAATTTCAAAAGGGAGATTTCATTAACCAACCCTCTTGTGGATGTTCATAAAAAACACATAAGTGTATGATAAGAATAAATATCCAAGTAAGATATAAGTTATAAAAATGGTAACTAAACATAAGGAAAAGTAATACCCTAGGTGGATATAAGTGAAACCAAGGGAAACTAATAAATAGATGGAGTGAAATAAGGGATGCAATAGTGGGATCAAATGGGCACAAAAGTGATTGAAAAGAGACTAGATGCAATGACGGAATACATGAGAATGGAAATGAGGAGAATTGGATGAAAATATTATTGAAATGAAAATTGGGCAGGATGAAAAGGATAATAGGACATAGAGAGAACAAAAGGTTTACACTAGTATTCATGGGGCTCCAAAAAAAACTACATTTAAGATCAACAAAAATGCTTAATAGTGGTCAAAAAATTTAAATCTCTAAATATTTAGTTGAAAAGGTTGTTCACATAGTAGCAAAAGATAAACTCTAGTTGTGTTAGGGATGAGAATACTGGCAAGGTGCCCAGCTTTGATGATTTTTTGGAGGGTACTAGGCATGATGTCCTTGTTTCTCATGAGAATTTGGTGGAAAAAGAGGATGATATGGAAGATGTTAGTTGCTAGTGGGTGAGGGAGTCCTCCATTAAGTTGGTGTTTTATTATTTCAATGATAGAGAGGAAGTTACTCTGGGGGCATTGCAAACTGCTAAAGTGGAGGCTCTTTAATCCTTCAGATTTAACAAATGGTGCTTTCAGGAAATTAAGATGCTCAATCTGTAGTATTGAAAGATGGGAGCAAGGTATAATGGGATGCATGAGAAAATGGATGTGTGGAGTAGTGAGTCCGAGATTATTCAGCCTCAAGAAAAGGAAAAGGCTCTGGATGTCCTTTATGGTAGAGTGGATAAGTTGGAAAATACAATTTATGATATCCTTCAGCATGGTCATGAAAGCATGAGGGTTTCTAGCACTAATCTTTGAGTTGTATCTAATGTGTTGGATAAGGGTATGGGGAAAGGTGGAGAAAAAGAGGATGATGCTCAGGGAGAGAGAGGTTGACTGGGAATGCGAACAACGGAAAGTGTTAAGAAAAAGTATCTGAAAACAAGAAAGTGTGCCAATAATATCAATACCATCATGATGAACTACAACTAATTGAGAACCTGATTGATGAAGAACAAGTGATCAGATATCACTGGGCACTGAATTATTATGTAAGATAATTGAATCAGTCATTATGTTGTCATTGATGTCAACTAGATTTGACAGTACTTATCATGGTAGTTGCAAATATCTACACATCTGTAAAAGAGGAGAGAAAAGATGAAGAAGTGAGATATCTACATTGAGGAAGATGGATATGATAGATGAGGATAAGGAATACTCTTGGTAACTTGTTGATGAGTCTACGACTTCATATTATTGACCTGATTATGTTACATTAATCTATTATGAAGATAGAAGAAAATGTTACAAAGTAGTGTGGTCAGTTAATGAAGCATTCCACTATACACTAAGCCAGTGTAGTGTATATCAAGCAGTAGTATCAACTGAGCTTATGTTCACTGATGTATTTCTTTGTTAACCGAGTATGGACAAAAGAACTAAATGATTAGTTTAGCTGACAAAATTGATTAGCTGTAAAGTGTATGATTACAAGGTGGAAAGATAAAGTTTATTCTAAGATCTATGGCTAACAAAATTCAAGGAAGATCTAAAGGATGGAAAAAAATGTGTTACTAAAACATTAGTCGAGGAAGGTTTAAGTGGCAAAATCAATGAAGGATATTAAGCGACAAAATATGACAGTTGAAAAGAAAAAGGTTTACTTGTCTATTTAAGAGACTAGGGTTTCACATTGAAACTCATCCTAGTAGAAGAAGACTATAGAGATATCACATAAACAAGCTTCATGCATTCTTGATCATACTGGTTGAAGAAGAACCGAACTGCAGAACAGTACTGAGCATCAGAAAGCTTTATCGAGGGATAATAAGTTATTGAATGTTGATCAACTGAATATGAAATATTGATTAGAGGATTTTATGGACTTAATATAGATCTGAATATCTACAAATCAAGTTGCATTGTAATCAAATCACTTGATGTTATAGTTTAACCATTGTAATCAGATAAAATCTCTTAACCGAGTGGAATTGAAATTCTTATTATGTCATTCATAGAATGTACATTGTTATCCTATCAACCCCATAGTGAATGCTAGTTGGACAATAACTGCTAGTGTTAAATCCTCTAACAAGGTCACACCTTATAGTGTGTTTTGTAACCTTTAACAAGGTTGGCTCTTCACCAAGCTCACTTTAGAAGAGTGAAAAGTTTTTGAGTTAATGGTCCCAGGTGGTTTTTCCCTTTGCAGGGTTTCCACATTAAATCTCTTGTGTTGTGTTTATGAGGTGATTGTTTGGATATCATATTTTACATATTGCATATTTGATTTGGTCGGTAATCAGTAAAAGCACAGACAAATTAGTATTTTATGTTTACCGAGCTGCAGAATTAGCTGAATTTTTTTTGTGATATACATTTTGTATTTGGGCCTATGGATAGTTGATTCACCCCCCTCTCAATTATTCTAACAATTGGTATCAAAGCATATTGGTTGCTTGGAACAGAGTTTTATGGACTTCAGCATAAAGATCACAAAATGTATAAGAGGGAAGTGCCAAATCCGAATAAGGACAACTTTACAATATGGCAAAGCCGAATGGGACTACATATATCTAGAATTGGAAATTTTGCCCTCACCCTATTAGATAATGGCTACTTAGCACCGCCTATAGGACCTTTGACTCTTGATCAATTTTAGAGATAGACATGAGCATAATGTTACTATGATGGAGATTGTTGCTACTCTATCAGATGCCGAATTTGAAGATGTCAAGGATTGTGTTACCTCAAAGGAAATGTGGGATAAACTTTCCCAAGTTTATAGATGTGATGATAATGTCAAGAGAGCTAGAGCTGAAAGTTTAAGGGGAAGATTTGATGATATAAAAATGAAAGGAGAAAATATAGTGCAGTATACAAACCAAATAAAAGAGGTAGTCAATCCTATCAAAGGATCTAATGGTGTCATTAAAGAAGATACAGTGGTAAGAAAATTCTTAGAACCTTATTGCCTACTTATGTAATCTGAATATCTGCAATACATGAAATGAGGTCTGTACTTGGAAACACTCTCACTCTTGATAATTTGATTGGTAAGCTAACAACTTTTGAACTGAACAATTATGATAATAGTGTTGTACCACCTGTTGAGTCTGCTTTTATGACTTCTCTGAGGATCAGTAAGTCTAGTAGTAGAAGCAATAATGATGATAATGAAAGTAATACTGATGATGACCTTGATGATCTTGAAGCTCTTATGGCCAGAAGGTTACCTAAAGGTAAAGGTAGATATAGGGGTAAATTACCTTTAGCATGTTTTAACTACAAAGAAGTTAGTCATATTGCTGCTAGATGACCGAACAGGAAAGAAGATGATAGAAACAATGACTGATTTGGTGAAGGAAGCTATGGGAGGAGAAACAAAAAAAGTTACCAACACTACAAAAGAGACAACTGAGACAACAATGAAAACTAAAAAGGTATGTTTTATTGTTGAAGAGATTGATACTGATACTGATTCAGATGATGATGTAGAAGTAGTATTTGTTGCTATGAAGGATGATTCTAAGGAAGAAGAAAAGTATGTAGAGACAACACTGGTTTCTAAGGTTAATAAAAATGATACATGGATCATTGACAGTGGTTGTACCCATCACATGACTAGTGATGAAGAAAAATTATATCATCTTGAGCAATACAATGGAGGATATGTAAAAATGGGTAATGATACACCTTGTATGGTTAGAGGAAAGGGATCTTTACTGATAAATGATAAAAATAGATGTGATAATGCTTATTGGGTAGAAGGACTAAATTACAATTTGCTAAGTGTGGCATAGCTTAACAACTCA
This sequence comes from Chamaecyparis obtusa, assembly GCA_027943335.1. Taxonomy (NCBI): domain Eukaryota; kingdom Viridiplantae; phylum Streptophyta; class Pinopsida; order Cupressales; family Cupressaceae; genus Chamaecyparis; species Chamaecyparis obtusa. The sequence goes on from BSBK01009690.1 coordinate 181,211, forward strand.
GGTCACAGAGTAGCTTTTTAGAGAAAAAAGGTTAAGATATTTGATGATGGAGGAAACTTGTTGGAACAAGAGCACAAATGAAAGGTAACTTATTTTATCTTGATAATGATAAGTCTTCCTATTTAATAATACAAAATGAGGATGCATGCTTGTGGTATAAAAGGTTATGTCATGTAAAATTTGATAACATGATTAAAATCAGTAGAAAGAAAAAGGTTAGAGGTCTTCCTAGCCTAGCAAAACCAGATCATGTTATGTGTAATGAATGTTAAAAAGGTAAAATGACAAAATCTAGTTTTAAGAGAAAGGATTATTCAACAAAGAGAATTTTGGAGCTAGTTCACACCGACCTATGTGGTCCCATGAGAACACAGAGTTATTATGGAGATAGATACTTCATTCTATTTGTTGATGATTACACTAGATTAATGACTGTGATGTTTGTAAAAGAGAAATTAGAGGCATTTAAGATGTTTACATGGTATAAAGAAAAGGTAGAGAAAGAAACTGGTAAGGAACTAAAATTCTTGAGATCTGACAAAGGTGGTGAATTTATTTTTAATGAATTTACTAACTATTGTAATGAGCATGGCATAAAAAGACAGGTTTCTGCACTAAGAACACCTCAGTAGAATGGGATTGTTGAAAGGAGGAATAGATCAATTGTTGATTATGCAAGGACATTGATGTTGCAGAAGAATTTTTCTCAGACATACTAGAGAGAAGCAGTTAGCACAACTCACTATGTTCTAAACTGACTACAATTGAAGAAGGACATAAACAAAACACCCTACAAGCCATGGTTTGGTCATAAACCAACTGTAAGTTACTTTAGAATTTTTGGTAGAAAATGTTTTATTCTAAAAGATGAAAGAAATGGAAATTTTGACTCAAAAGGAGATGAAGGGATATTTCTTGGATATTCCACTAAAAGTAAAACCTATAAGTTTCTGAATAAAATTACTAATAAAATGATTGAAAGTACTAATGTCAAGGTTGGTGAATTTGATACTAAGAACAGTGAAAAAGAACTAGGAAGTCAGAAGATTATGGTAGATTCCCTTACATTGAACAACTAGAGTACCTACCGAACCTATAGACTGTGACAACTAGTCATTAGGAAAACAACACCGAAGAATAGCAAAGAGAAACTGACAATCAGGAAGGACCTACTGATCAAGCACATGAAACTGAACAGGATGAACAAAAAAGAAGAGATCAAGTAATGGCTAGATTTGTCAAAAGACATCATCTTGAGAACTAAATCATTGGTGACAAGCAAGCTAGCATGATTACAAGAAATAAGTTGAGACAAGCTACATGCTTAGTTTGTGAGTTTGAACCAAAAAATGTTAATGTTGCATTAGAGAATGAAGAATGGGTAAATGAAATGAATGAAGAGATAGAACAGATAGAGAAAAACAAGACATGGAATTTAGTACCTAGGCCTAAAGATAAGAATGTTATTGGTACTAAATGGATTTTTAGAAACAAGCTGAATGAAAATGGAGAGGTTACAAGAAACAAGGCTAGACCTGTGTGCAAGGGTTATGCACAGGAGGAATGCATAGATTATGGTGAGACTTTTGCACCTATTTCTAGACTAGAAGGAGTTAGAATGTTACTTGCATATGCAACACATAAGAAGTTTAAAGTTTATCAAATGGATGTTAAGTCTACATTTCTGAATAGGATACTAGAAGAGGAGGTCTACATCAAACAACCATAAGGGTTTGTTGATCCAGACAAGAAAGATATGGTATGTAGACTACATAAATCTTTATATGGTTTAAAACAAGCACCTAGAGCCTGGTATGAAAGGTTTCATACTTATTTGTTAAGTATTGGTTTTGTTAGAACTAGTGAGAACAGTAATTTGTATATGAAAGGAGATACTGATGATACTATCTTGATTGCTGAAATATTTGTGGATGATATTATTTTTGGAGGACAAGATCATATATGTAAATCATTTTTTGATGAGATGCACAAAGAATTTTAAATGTCTATGTTTGGAGAGATTAAGTTCTTTCTAGGCTTGCAAGTTATTCAGAAAAATGATGAAATATTCATCACACAATCAAAGTATATAAAGGAACTACTCGGAACATTTGGCATGGTAGATGCTAAACCAGTTGGAACACCGAAGGTCACAAGTTACAAATTGACTAAAGATGATGAAACTACAAAGGTGAACCAGACATTGTACCTATCTATGATTGGTAAGTTGATGTATGTAGTGCATAGTAGACCAGATATTGCACATGTTGTGGGAATTGTTGCTAGATTTTCTACAAATCTGAAGGAGTCACACATGATTGCAACTAAAAGAATCTTAAGATAGCTGAAGAAAATAGAGGACTATGGATTATGGTATCCTAAGGAAGGGAAGTTTGAACTAAGAGTTTACACTGATGTAGACTGGGCTGGAAATATAGATGATAGAAAAAGTACCACGGGAGGAGCATTTTTGTTTGGTGAAAGACTTGTTACTTGGACAAGTAAGAAACAACCTTGTATTTCTCATTCTATTGCCGAAGCAAAATATGTTGTTGCTACTACAAACTTTTCAAACATTGCCTACATCAAACAAGTGTTGGAAGGGATGAATGAGGTAATCACTGAGCTGGTGATTATATACTGTGATAATACAAGTGCAATAAACATCTCAAAGAATCTTGTAATGCACTCAAAGACCAAGCACATCTATATTAAGTATCACTACTTAAGAGAACAATTACAGGAGACACAAGTTAAATTGGAATATGTTACATCAAAAGAGCAACTTGCTGACATATTTACCAAGCCTCTACCAAAGGAAACTTTTGAATATTTGAGGGCTAGACTTGGGGTCCATCCCCTGTCTATTAGTCACTAATGTGATCTAGAGGTTGCATCAGCCTAATCTTATCAGAAGATCATTCATGTTGATGTAGCATAGTTCACACTTTGGATTCTGTCTAAGGTTGTGAAAGATTTCAGGAACAAAGATTTTCATATCGGTATATTGATATATAGAGATACATTCTATGCACTAGACAATAGAGATTCACATGGATGATATAGAGCTATATGTTTATTTGTTTCTTTGGCATTTCTGTCAAAGGGAGAGATAAACAATATGATAATCAAGGAGATTACTGGAACATCTATCTAAGGGAGAGACAATCTGAGCAAGTCAGGGAGAGATTTGAAGATTTGTTGCTAAGAAAAGAAGGAATCTGAGAACTAGAAAAATCATATTTGTAGAAGAAATTCTTCATTTACAATGTTGTTATGTAACGTAGTGATTAAACATATTAAGCTAAGGAGAGCTTACCAAGCTATAGCATTCTCTTACAGAGTTGTAGCATACATGTTTGGTATGTGTATGGTACACTTCATATTGCTTGAGTTGTCATTAATGCCAAAGGGAGAGATTGATGAACTACAACTTATTGAGAAGTTGCTTGATGAAGAATAAGTGATTAGAGATCACTAAGCACTAAATTGTTATGTAAGATAATTGAATTAGTCATTATGTTGTCATTGATGTCAACCAACTTTGACAGTACTTATCATGGTAGTTGCAAATCTCTACACATCTGTAAAAGAGGATAGAAAAGATGAAGAACTGATATATCTACATTGAGGAAGATGGATATGACAGATGAGGATAAGGAATAGTCTTGGTAACTTATAAATGAGTCTATGACTTCATATTGTTGACTTGATTATGTTGCATTAATTTTTTATGAAGATAGAAGCAAAATGTTACAAAGTAGTGTGGTCAGTTAATGAAGCATTCCAGTATACATCGATCCAGTGTAGTGTATACCGAGCGATAGTATCAACCGAGCTTGTGTTCATCGACGCATTTCTTTGTTAACCGAGTATGGACAAAAGAACTAAATGATTACTTTAGCTGACAAAATTGATGAGCTGTAAATGTTAGGAATGAATGCTGGATGTTGGTAGTCATTCTATAGTATTTTTTGTTGCATTCATGACTATGATTGTCATTGATGTCAACACAGTGATCTTCTAAAGACTAGCAGAGAAGCAGACAGTATTTTGATTAGCACACGTGGGATATTGCAATTGGAGCTATGTGATGCTGAGGTTATACTCTTTGATATGTTATATGTCTATGGTTAAGAGTGTAGACAATAATTCATTAATTCATGAAAGTTATGAACATTTTGGTAAAAGTAGTATTCAGGCAGTGTTCCTGAGTAGCGGTTTATGGAAATCAGATGATATCTCCTAATCAGGATGGAATCTATTTTTGCATAGTTACAAGGAATTTTGAGACACATTGATGGTCGCACGAGTGAAGATTTATTGCATTTGGAAGCTGACATTTTTGTGTAATTTTGATGTAGCGTATGGAAACTTTTATTTTGTATTTGTGTGCCGATTCATTTGTAATTATTTGAGTGTGGTATAAAGGAAGGAATGTTTTTCCTTATTGTATGTAGTTAAAATATGAAAGAAGTGTGAGTGTGGTTTTGGTTGCATGTGAATGTAAGCATGAAGTGAAGAAAAGAGCCTAAGAGATTGTGAAAGCGAAATTGTGAAGGAAGACATGCGAAGTACAGAGATCTGGAATTGAGATCTGGTGTAGCAGTGAGTGTGGTTTGGCATAGTAAGGAGGTAAAATATTTCATATTATTATGCTAAATAATATCAAGGTTATTTGGATAGTGTGTTCAGTGATCTTACCCTGAAGCTATTTGGGCAATGGGTCCTTCTGTCTTCCATAACTCTTAACATGGTTAGAATCTTTTAACAGGAATTCAAAATCTCCTAAAAGGGATTTATATGTACTGAATGTATTTCATAAGACTACTAATAGATTCCATCTTCTCACAAGGAATATTCATATTAGTGCATCATTCCCACTGGGGTTTACTCTTTGATCAAGAGGTTCCCTAGTCAACATATCTTGTGTTATTGTGTCATTGCATATGAATATCTTTGTATGGTTAGTAATTGCATTACTTACATGGTTAAATGCTATTAAAGATGTTAAAAGCTATAATTATATGATAACTAATGCACCCCCCCCCCCTCTATCAGTTATCTTGGTGGACTTTACTTTCTAACAATTGGTATCGGAGCGGCTGGTCCTTGAAAGGAAAGTTTAACAGCTTAAGGAGATCCATGGAAAATTTTAGGAAAGAAAGCCCTAAGTTTGATGGAGTAAATTTTGATAGCTGGAAGGAAAAGATGAAGACACATCTATTGTGTTTAGGACTAGGCTATTGGTTGATTACAAAGAATGAAAGAACTATAATTGAAGAAGACAGTCTTGAAACATGTTCTAAAGATGAGGTAGATTTATTCATGTGTAACATACTTGCAAGAGAAGCACTCTTGACAACACTTCCGGAGAATGAATACAGTCAGGTAGAATGTTTTAAGAAATCTAATGAAATTTGGAAAGCTTTACACTCTACTTTTGAAGGTGATGAACATGCAAAAAGAGCTAGATTACATAACTAGATATGTGCATTTGAAGATATTATAATGATGGAAGATGAATCTGTTAGAAGCTATATTGGTAGAATGTAAGAAATTGTTGTAGGAATAAAATCTTGTGGAGGATCAAAGACAGAGAATGAAGTGATATGGAAAATTCTGAGGACATTGCCTCTTGTATTTAAGCAGACAACACAAATGATTGAACAAGTTATACCTTGTACTACAAACTTTACAAGAGAGACTCTTCTTGGAAGATTGGAAGCAATAGTGATGAACCTGAGGTTATCAGGAGACTTACCTCGAATAGAGATAGCATTCAGTGCTCTTAGTATACATCCTACTTTGTCAAGAAGTACCAGTGTGAGTGGATATTATGCCAGAAGCAGTAGATCTAGAAATGAAGAAGATAAGAAGATTGAAGAAGGTATTGCCTTGCTTGTGAAAAGAGAACCAGACAGTAAGAAAATTTTTAAATGTTGGACTTGTCAAGAATATGGTCATTTTGCATCTAAATGTCTTAAGAGAGTTAAGAAGTACATAAATAATTTCAAGCCTAGAAGATCTAAGGAATTTTATTATGCTAATAATGAAGATCTTGAAGCTAGTATAGAAAGAACTTTGAGTGAAAGTGATACTGAGAATAATGATGAAATAGGATTTGTAGAAATTAAAGAAGAAAATTTTGAATCTGATGTTAAAGAAGAAAAAGCATTAGTTTCCCAAGTTGAAAAGAAAGATGATTGGATTATAGATAGTGGTTGTTCACATCATATGACTAGAGATGTGAAGAATTTCATAAAGTTTAACAATTATGATGGAGGAGTTGTTAGAGTTGGTAACAATGCACCTTGTTTGATTAAAGGTATAGGATCTATTACTCTTGATGGAAAGACTAGTACTGATGATGTTTACTTTGTTGATGGATAGAAACATAATCTTTTGAGTGTTGGATAGTTAGTGGATAAGGGATATCAAGTTTGGTTTACTAAGAAAACTTGTGTGATAAAGGATAAAGATGGAAATCTAATTGGAACTAGATCTAGAACTAGAGGTAATGTATTTCAATTGAATCCTACTGAGATGACATGCTTGATTACTAAAATTGATGATAGTTGTTTGTGGCATAGAAGGTTTTGTCATATAAACTTTGATAACATTGTCAAAGTGAGTACTACACTTGCAGTAAGGGATTTGCCTAAAATTATGAAGCCTACTAACATGATTTTCAAAGAATGTGTGATGGCTAAGAAGAAGATAAGTTCATTTCCTAGTAAGAAGTTCACATTGGCAGAGAAGTTGGAGATTGTTCATACAGACTTGAGCAGTCCTACCAGGACTAAAGGATTCTATGGAGAAAGGTATTTTATGATTCTTTTTGATGATTTTACAAGAATGATGTGGATTGCATTTCTGAAAGAAAAATTTGAAGCATTTGATCAGTTTAAGATCATTAAGAATAAAGTTGAGAATGAATTTGGAATGAAGATTAAATGTTCGAGATCTGATAGAGGTGGAGAAATTACTTCTAGTGAGTTTAACACTTTTTGTGAAGTGAATCATTTTAAGAGACAGTTTTTAGCCTCTAGAACAGCTAAACAAAATGGTATTGCAAAAAGAAGAAACAAGTCAGTAACTGAAGCAACAAGAGCTATGTTATTTGAGAATAACTTGGCAAAGACATTTTGGAGAGAAGTAGTGAATACAACAGTATATACAATGAATAGAGTACAAATCAGAGCAGATATAGATAAGACACCTTATGAATTATGGTTTGGACATGCACCCTCAGTTAAGTATTTTAGAATTTTTGGAAGCAAATGTTATATAAAGAGAGATGATGATATTGGAAAGTTTGATCCTAGAAGTGATGAAGGTATTTTTCTTAGATATTCTTTGAAGAGAAAAGCATATAGATGTTACAATAAGAGAACTAAAACTATTGTTGAGAGCGCAAATGTTAAAGTTGATGAGAAGTTTAAAATTTAGGAAAGAATGCTTGATTATGAATTTGATGAAGAAGCTAATCCTCAGCCTAACATTGAAACTATTGAATTATTCTATGAGACTAACAATGAATTGTTGAATGAGAATCATACTGCAGAAGAAACCAGAGAAGAATCTATCATTGAAGCAAGATCTGTGACTATGACACCGAATAGGTATCTATCTAGACATCATCCTGTTGAACAAGTTATTGGAAGTTTGGACAGAGGAGTTATGACTAGAAATAAGGTACATTTATGTTTGATTTCTCAAATTTAATCTAAATCTACTAATGAAGCTTGTGAAGATGAACATTGGATTAATGCTATGAAAGAAGAACTAGATCAAATTGAAAAGAACAAGACATGGGAATTGGTTCCTAGACCTAAAGACAAGAATGTCATTGGAACTAAATGGGTATTCAGAAACAAGATGAATGAACAAGGAGAAGTAGTAAGAAACAAAGCAAGATTAGTATGTAAAGGATACTCACAGCAAGAAGAAATTGACTATGAAGAAACCTTTGCACCAGTAGCAAGACTTGAAGCAGTAAGAATGTTTTTGGCTTATGCAGCTTTTAAGAAATTCAAAGTGTATCAGATGGATGTGAAGTCCGCATTTCTGAATGGTGAATTGGAAGAAGAAGTCTACATTGAGTAGCCTGAAGGTTTTCCTTTGACTCAAGAAGGAGATATGGTATGTAAACTAAAGAAATCATTATATGGACTAAATCAAGCACCTAAAACTTGGTATGCTAGATTGGATAAATATTTTTTGAAATTGGGATTTACTAAAGGAACAGTAGATAGTAATCTGTACACAAAAGAAATTGAAAATATAATGTTAGTTATAGTTATTTTTTTTGATGACATTATCTTTGGAGGAGAAGATGAAGCTAGTGACAAATTTGCTAATGACAGAATTTGAAATGAGCATGATTGGTGAGATGAAATACTTTTTTGGATTACAAATAACACGAAACAATGATGGTATCTTTGTTAGCCATAAAAAGTACTTGAATGATTTGCTGAAAATATTTTGAATGGAGAACTATAAACCAATTAGAACACCTATGGTTATAGGACACAAACTATTGAGCAGAGATGAAACACCAGTAGTTGAGCAAAAGAAATATAGATCCATGATCGGAGGATTGCAGTACTTAACACACTAGACCGGATATACAACATTCAGTTGGAATGGTAGCAAGATTTCAAGCTAAACCTAGAGAATCACATTATGCAATAGTAAAGAGGATATTGAGATATTTAAGAGGCACAATGGACTATGGATTGTGGTATGAAAAATCTGATGATTTCACCCTATGTGCATATACAGATGCTGATTGGGGAGGTAGTGTTGATGATAAGAAAAGCACCAGTGGTGGAGCCTTTTTTCTTGGAGGAAGATTGGTCTCCTGGTTGAGCAAGAAGTAGAATTGTATTTCATAGAGTACAGCAGAAGCAGAATATGTAGCAGCAGCAAACAATTGTAACCAGATAATTTGGATGAAGTAGATGCTGAAGGATATTGGAATTAAATTTGTTGAACCTATTGTCATACATTGTGACAACACTAGCACAGTCAGTATGTCTAAGAATCTTGTATTGCATTCTAAAACTATGCATATAGAGATCAAGTATCATGCTGTAAGAGAGAAATTTGTTGAGAAAGAAGTCAGACTAGAGTACATAAGCACAAAGGAACATATAGCAGACATATTTACAAAGCCTTTGCCTAAGGATACATTTGAGTATCTGAGAGATATGCTTGGGGTTATGCCCCAGCCTACTTTTGAGTAATGATGTAGTTGATTGCATCCATCTAGTTGTATATGAGCCCTATCTTTTTCTAGATTGGATGTTGGTACTTCCTCTATGGGGGAGTATGTGTATTTGAGCTAAGTCATGAGGACTCTTGTGAATGTATTTTCTGAAACAGTGTCTTTTGACATTGAGTTATTGTTGACATAGTGATGAAATTTTTTGTCATTGATGTCAATGGGGGAGAAGTGTACATGAAAAACCCTGGTACCATCTGTTGGAGAGAACTTAATAGGATAACGAAGCAAGATTTGATTGATGAAGAAGATTTGAAGAACTTTCAGAGTATCAGTGTAGCAGTGCAGCAGTATTGGATTTTTGGAACATTGGATGTTTTTCATCTATGTTTCCATCAATGCCAATGGGGGAGATTATTAAGAATGAATGCTAGATGTTGGCAGTCATTCTGTAGTAGTTTTTGTTGCATTCATGACTATGATTGTCATTGATGTCAACACAGTGATCTTCTGAAGACTAGCAGAGAAGCAGACAATGTTTTGATTAGCGCACGTGGGATATTGTAGTTGGAGCTATCTTATGTTGAGGTTATACACTTTGATATGTTATATGTCTATGGTTAAGAGCGCAGATAGTAATTCATTAATTCATGAAAGTTATGAGCATTTTGGTAAAAGCAGTATCCAGGCAGTGTTCCTGAGTAGCGGTTTGTGGAAATCAGATGATATCTCCTAATTGGGATGGAATCTAGTTTTGCGTAGTTACAGGGAAGTTTGAGACACATTTATGGTGATGTGTTTCATAGCACAAACTTTAAGGTCACATGAGTGAAGAGTTATTGCCTTTGGAAGCTGACAGTTTTGTGTAATTTTGATGTAGCATATGGAAACTTTTATTTTGTATTTGTGTGCTGACTCATTTGTAATTATTTGAGTGTGATATAAAGGAAGGAATTTTTTTCCTTATTGTATATAGTGAAAATATGAAAGAAGTGTGAGCATGGTTTTGGTTGCATGCGAATGTAACCATGAAGTGAAGAAAAGAGCCTAAGAGATTGTGAAAGAGAAATTGTGAAGGAAGAGATGCGAAGTACAGAGATCTAGAATTGAGATCCGGTGTAGCAGTGAGTGTGGTTTGGCATAGCAAGGAGGTAACATATTTCATATTATTTTGTTGAATAATATAAAGGTTATTTGGACAGTGTGTTCAATGATCTTACCCTGAAGCTGTTTGGGCAATGGATCCTTTTGTCTTCCATAACTCTTAACAGGGTTAGAATCTTTTAACAGGGATTCAAAATCTCCTAACATGGATTTATATGTACTGAATGTATTTCATAAGACTCCAAATAGATTCCATCCTCTCACAAGGAATATTCATATTAGTGCATCTTTTGTGGGCATCGTTAGCACCGAGGTTTACTCTTTGATGAAGAGGTTCCCTAGTCAACATATCTTGTGTTATTGTGTCATTGTGTATGAATATCTTTGTATGGTTAGTAATTGCATTACTTACATGGTTAAATGTTGTTGAAGATATTAAAAGCTATAATTATATGATAACTGATTCACCCCCCCCCCCCCTCTCATTTATCTTGGTGGACTTTACTTTCTAACAGTAAAGTGTATGATTACGAGGTGGAAAGATAAAGTTTTTTGTAAGATCTACGACTAAAAAAATTCAAGGAAGATCTCAAGGATGGAAAAAAAACATGTTACTGACACATCAGCCGATGAAGGTTTAAGTGGCAAAATCAATGAAGGAGATTAAGCGACAAAATATGATGGTTGAAAAGAAAATGGTTTACTTGTCTATTTAAGAGACTAGGGTTTCATAGTGAAACTCATGCTAGAAGAAGAAGACTACAGAGATATCATGTCAACAAGATTCATGCATGCCTGATCATACTGGTTGAAGAAGAACCAAACTACAGAACTATACCGAGCATCAGAAAGCTTTACCGAGGGATAGTAAGTTATTGAATGTTGATGAACTGAATATGAAATATTGATTAGAGGACTTTATGGACTTACTATAGATCTGAATATCTGAAAATCAAGTTTCATTGTAATCAGATCACCTATTGTTATAGTTTAACCATTGTAATCTGATAAAATCTATTAACCGAGTGGACTTGAAAGTCTTATTATGTCATTCATAGAATGTACATTGTTATCCTGTTAACCCCATAGTGAATGTTGGTTGGATGATAACTGTTAGTGTTAAATCCTCTAAAAAGGTCACACCTTATAGTGTGTGTTGTAACCTTTAACAGGGTTGGCTCTTCACTGAGCTCACTTCAGAAGAGTGAAAATTTTTTGGGTTACCCGTCCCAGGTGGTTTTTCGCTTTGCAGGGTTTCTATGTTAAATATCTTGTGTTTTGTTTTTATGTTTTTGATTGTTTGGATATCATATTTTACATATTGCATATTTGATTCGGTCGATAATCACTATGAGAAATTAACTGGTAATCGGTAAAAGCATAGACAGATTAGTATTTTATGTTTATCGAGCTGCAGAATTAGCTGAATTTATTTTGTGATATACAGTTTGTATTCAGGACTGTGGATAACTGATTCACTCCGCTCTTAGTTATTCTAACACATCATTGGCTGAATGGAGGAAATTGAAGAAAAAATGGAGACCCTTAAGGGTCATTTTTTCTCTGCTTCAGCTGGGGTTTGATCTAGTTTTTCCTCTGGGTGGTTTCTTTTTTCTGGTATTATTTATCTTTTTCTCTGTTAGTATTGTTGCCTCTTTGAAGGCCTATTTTTTTGGTTGATGCTCATCTTTTTCTTGTGGTCTTTAATTATTTATCTTCTGATGCAATGCTTTGTAAAGGGTTTCAGGCCCCTTCAAAACCTATTTTTTTCTATATAATCAAAACATATTTAAATCTTTAAAGTTTATAATACAAAACAATAACTCACACCAAGATAAGAAATGGAAAATAAATGATAACTAGTTATCTCAAAATAAGAACTCAAAGGATATTTCTTTGCACATCTTTAGGGGATAATTAGAAAAGAGAGAGGTGTACAAATGTATTATGTATTTTTTGTGACTCTATAATTTAGTTTTGGTGGAGAAATAAGAAAAATGTATTCATACTTCTTTAATGTACTTTCTTACAGAATAAACCTTTCATCCAATGGTGATCGTATTTCTAAGAGATGTAAAGGTTTTTGTGAAGTGCTTAATTTTGGTGATTTTGTGCCAATTCTATTTGATGGGAAGTGAGATGTAAGGAGAAAATGGGAAGGGTTCATTACAAGGATTATAAGCCAAAAAATTAAATGATAGGGACAATGGATAAATATCACATGAGAGAAAGGAGTAGATGTTGGAAATTTGGCTAATGTGGATGCATATATGTTGTCATTATGGAAACATATGATCTCTATTAAGAGCGTAGAATCTGGAATGCAAGTATGCAAAGTTGAAGAAAGAAATTGTCTAAGTTTGGATACAGTGATCCTGACAGAGAATCCGATGAAGATTTAGTTGGCGACATCCACTGGAGCAATATTTTTGTTTGTTTAGTTAAATAAAGCTTCCATAGAGTATGAAGATACCCCATCTCAGTGCACATAAAGTTTGGAGCATTACGGAAAAATTTATTCAAAGTTTACCGAAGATAGTTTTGCAGATAGAGTAGTTTTGGAGACAATTTTAGCGAAAGAGTTAAGGGATTATTTTTGCTTGTCAAAATAATGACTTAACATTATGAAGGGATGAAATCCTAGATGTTTACTCCTAGATAATTATTTTGGATGCCGACCTTGTAAAGTTATTAGCTTTAATAACTCATATATTAGGCATACTTGAAATGTAATGAAATATAGAAGTAAGATGTAAAAAGAAAGAAAAGATAACTTGTGATAGTTGTATATTGTGATAGCAGAAAAGGCTATTGATGTGAAGTTGTAAGCAATACCATATTATAGTCAGAAACATTTTTGTATTACCTGTTTGGGTAGTGAGCTCAGCTGGTGATCAGGTTTTGTAATCTAACTCCTAACAGGGTTAAGGCCTCTAACAAGGCCTAAAGTCCTTTAACCAGGACAAATCTACTATACATTGTAAATTGACTCCTAACAGGGTCCAATATCCCTAACAAGATACTTTTGATTAGTGATCTTTGTGGGTACCATCCCCACCAGGGTTTTCCCTTGGCCAAGGTTTCCTCGAGAACATATCATGTGTTATGAGTTGTTTCTATTTACTACTATGTTTGTTAATCAGGTTGATAATCTTTGTATGCACTAAAGTAATCTGTTATATCCATAAGTGGGTAAAAGAAAAAGTTTGTGAAATACTGATTCACCTCCCCCCCCCTCAGTTTTTCCTATTTCTAACAATTGGTATCAGAGCAAAGTTATTCGGAGAAGGAACATTCAAGGAAAGCTTAGCAGCTTGAGTAAGATCTCTATGGATATGGATCAACTTCAAAAGAATCTTGAAGAAGCTCTTGAACATATTGATATGCTTACTAATGAAAGAAACTCCTTAAGAAGAAAATATGAAGATGCAAAGAATGCTATTGACAAATTGAAAGGTAAGATTGAAGATCTAAAATCTGAAAAGAAATCTGATATGCTTGTTGAAGATTGTGATGAATTAGAAAAAGAAAATGAGATCCTTAAGCATGAGTTGAAGATAGTAAATCTGAAACTTAGTATGAAAGATGGAAATTTGAGATCTAATAATGAGAAATTGAAAATTGAGAATGAAGATCTGAGGTCAAGACTTGAAAAGGAAACATCTGAATCTGAAAAAGTAAAAATGCAGTATGTGGAACTTGAGAATTATAATAAAATTGTGAAAGGTGAATTAACTCAATCTAAACAACAACTTGAAAGGCTATATTCAAAAGGTGATAAGACTAAAAAACAAATTTCTTTTGAAGAACCATTCTTTGATAGGACTAGATTTGGATATAGTATGTTTAGAACAAACCATGAAAGTAAGAAGCCAGATCTAAAGACATCTGAAAGTGTGGAGGAAATAAAGCTAGATGAGAACACATTGGAAGATCCACCTAAAGAAGAACCACCTAGAGAGAAAGAAGAATCAAAGCAAGAAGAATCAAAATAGGAAGAATCATTTAAAGGTAGATGTTTTGCTTGTAATACTATTGGGCACATGAAGAGAGATTGCACAGGTAAGCAATTTAAACCTTTTAATGGACATTGTTATAATTGTCATAGTTTTGGACATAGAGCTAACGAATGTAGAAGACCTAAAGTAATTTTGAATAATTATGATAGAATGATTGGGAATACTAACAATGCAGATAAGAAATCTATTGAAGAAATGAATCAAAGAAAAGTGGTAGTATATTTTAGATGCAAGAAAGTAGGACATATTGCTAGAAATTGTAGGTCACAGATTAACCAGCAAGGATGGAGATTTGGAAACAATGGAATCATTTGTCAGATATGCAACAAGTTTGGACACTCAGCAAGATTTTGCAGAATGAACAATGGAGGTTATCATCATAACCCTAACCCTAGGAACAATGCAAGAAGGAATGAAAATGCAGGAAACAAAGAGAAAGGTTGTTGTAGCAATAAAGATGAAGTAGAATTTGACAAAGGCACAAATCAAGGAGGTATAGTCAGCACTGAAAGTAGTCAGGAAGGTAATGTAACTGATGGTAAGGATGAATCTTTACCTGACCCTTCTTTAAGTACTTAAATTATGTAAGTTTTTATAGTTTAGGACTTAGGATTAGTATAGATTAGGAATTTGAATGAGTTGAGTTTTGCGTAGTTAGATATAGGTTTATTATGTTGTACTAATGCTATGGTTAAGTGCACAAAATAAAATATTGTGTTTTGCGAGGTCACAAAATTTTTTATGATTGCAGGTTTGCAGAATCAGCTTTTTGAGGTTTTAGCGGCAAAATGAGTGAATGCGATGTCAGATCGAGTTAATGTGAAGTGTTATAAGGTTGAAATTGAAGTTATTATGATTACAAAGTGATTGAAAAGAGATTTGAAAGAAGAAAAGAGAGTTAAGGAGGATTTGAAGAAGTTTGGAAGTAGTTTGCAGCGACAATCATACCGAAACCCTAGATTTGCAAAGTTGAGGTATTTATTGATCTTTAATCAGTTGATAAGATGGATATTTCTATGGTTCATAATGTTAAGGATAAGAATAGACCAAAGATTAAGAAAGAACTAGTATAACCAACTGAAATTGATGACAATCTAGCATTATCATCCGTACCAAATGGAGTATTGCACATTGAGAATGTTAAAGGATATTTAGGTTGTAAGTTTGAAACTTTGGGAGATGCAGATTTTAGTGATGATTACAAGAAATTGTACAATCAAGACATGTTAGTTAAAATAGCTTATGGGCACTTAGAGAACAATGAAATTATCAAATATTCCATGAAGTATGAATTCAATGATGAGGAATGTACCAAAATCATTTTAAGTAGAATCCACAATGGGAAATTCTGGATGGAGGATAGAGTTATTGATATAACTGCTGACCTAATTCATGAAGTTACTAGATTATCTAAAGTTGGAGAGATTCCACTGAATGAAAAGAACATGAGAAAGATTGTTTTAGATAACACTGGATCTAGTTATAATGGTAGAGGAATTGTGATAAGCAAGATTAAGCAAGATGATGTTAGGTACCTTTGCAAGATCCTAACAACTAAATTCTATGGTAGTTCAAGGGAAGATGACATGGCTGCGGGAATTATTCATGTAGCTTATCTTATGTGTATTGAGAAGAAACCAGTAGACCTATGTGAAATCTTGAAAATTCAGCTATTTGAGAACTTAGAAAAGATTAAGAAGGCTAAGTACACTTAGTTTAGGTTTTCATCTCTGATAACCTATATGTTTTTCCATATTTTGAGAAGATTTCCTTACATAGTAGATTGGAGTGACAATGTGAACACAATGGAAAGAATAAACTCAGTATACATGAAACACCTTTTTGATAAAGTTAATGATAGTGTGAAGCTTGTATTGAATACTTTTCAGAATATTGTTAAGAACAAATCAAGGATTCCTCAATCCTTAGTTGAAAAGCATAAAGATGACATTTGTTTTATGGTTGACACTCATTTCACCTACATTGAAGTAGTTGAGCCTAGAATGGAATTCATAGACCCTCTTGGCTATGAAATATCTGAAGTAGAAATAGTAGGATATGTGAATAGATTGTTAAAGTGTGAGTTGGATGGTCATGCAAACAGGTTTGGAACCTATGAAGAGAATTTCAACTCTGCAATAAGTTTGAGAGAAAAGAAGCAATCTAGTAAGAGAGTTGAATCTACTATGAAGAAAATATTCAAAGAATCTGGTATGTCAAGTCATGAGTTTGACATAGCTAAGAAGACTGTAGAAGCCCTGAGGCAAAGTGAAAATCTTGTAATTCTACCTGAGACATCAAGTGTGGATCCTGTTGATCCTATTGCAGTAAAGGTAAAAGTTGAAGTACCTAAAAAAGATGGAGATAAATCTTTTTCTCCTATCCCTAGCAAAAGAGTAAAAGTGAGTGCAACAGGTCCCGGCAAGAGATAGACAGTGGTTGTACCACCTATTCCCAGAAATGTAGTAGTAATTAAAGATGATGATGTAGTTTCAATCAAGAAGAAAACTTGGAAACCAAAAATTGAAAGAGTTAATGAAGATATATTGAAGCATGGAGACTTCACTAAGTTGAATAAATTCTATGATCTATATGGATCATTTGATAGATTGAACTTTGAAAATGCAATGGTTACACACATGATTGTGGCAGATAAGAAACTTAGCACTATTCATGGTAAGATCCCAAAAGATTTGTATAATAGACTTGTGAATAGAAAATAGAGAGCACAAGAAGAGGACATAAAGATGAGGGAACATGTAATCAGACAGTTCTATGAAGTTAAGGATGAAGATCATTTGAAGAGATTCTTGAAGTCTCTTGGAACTTTATTGAGAACTAAGAGAAGAACAATCCTTATAATGGGAGGCAAAAAGGAGGAAGTACAAAAAGAAATAGAGAAAGCAATAATGCAAGTTCTTGCAGATATAGTTGCAGAAAAGCACGTTGAATTAGACCCTCAGCAGAAGCAATCAGAGGAACCGCATGCAGAGGAAGTTGGTATTGAAGAAGTTCCATCTTCTTCACATATCAATATTGGCAAAGAATCAATGGATATTGAAGGCACCAAAGTGACTTTAGAATTAGATGATGCAGTATTTCATGATCTAGGAAATATTGTTGACAATTTGGCTTTGGGAGAGAAAGAAATGGTCACAGAATCAGAGAAGAATACAAAGGTAGAGGATGCACCAACTATATCAGAATCAATTCCAGCAAAGCAGACAGTCAAAGGAAAACAAATTTTGACAAAGGCCACTACCTCTATTTCACCTTCTAAACTAGTTGAAGACATTAGTGCACCTGACAGTAAGAAGAGGCATATTGGTTCAATGTTTGAAGACCTTGGAAAAGAAGTTGAAGATGATGATCAACTTGAGTTCATCACATCTATGAATAAAATTATTGGAAAGAATAAGAAGGTGAAAGACCTTGAAGGCAAAGTTAGAGTTTTGACAGAGAAACTTGAGAGTGTGATCAGCACTAAGGTATCTGAATCAGATCCACTTGAGAAAGCTCGATCAGTAATAAATTCTTTTGACTCTAAATTTTCTAACTTGAAGGATATTGCAAAGATAAAAGTTCAGGAAGACTTTGAAGCAGAAATGCAACAAAATCTAAGTGTAAATATTTGGAATGATATTGGTCGTTTAGATGTATGCATAAAGAATTTGAAGAGACATTTTCAGACAGGAAAGAATTTGTACATACAATGTACTAAATTAGAGATCCTAATAGTTGAAGAGGATAAGAAGGTCAGAGAGAAGTTAGATGCTATTACAGCTGAGACAAACACCTTGACAAGTCCTAATGTCAAGATAAGTTCTGTTGAGAAGAACATGAGGAAATTGAAAGATGAAATCAGAATGATAGTAGAGGAGAAGAACAGAAAGATGATCAGGGTTAACATCTTGAGAGAGCATGTCTCAATCAAGATATCAATTGTTGAAGATCAAATTGAGCAGTGTCTTTCAGCAAAGACATCATTTCAGAAGTTTAGCTTCAATTCCCTGCAAGCTTGTCATATAGCAGCATACGGATTGAGTACTCTACTCAATGTTGCTGAATCCATCAAGATGATATGGGAGAAAGATTTTGAATCTTGGAAGTTAGAGTTTGGTGATTGTGTTGCAAGCCTACCGGCTTTGCAATAACTGATAATAAGGTATAAAGTTTTTGAAATTTTTGTACACCCTATCTTTGTCATTATTGTCAAAGGGGGAGAGATAGTAGCAGAAAATTGAATATATGGTGAGGAAGGATACTCATAGGGGGAGTTATTCTATGGAGTATGATATTGTATACATATTGTATAACTTTTTCTTTTGGCCAAAATTTTGTATAAGTGTTTTTGAAGTTTTGTTTGCACACTTAGCCAATTTTCCCATATGTTGCCACCAATGACAAAGGGGGAGATTGTTGGCAATTTGGCTAATGTGGATGCATAGATTTTGTCATTATGGAAATATATGATCTCTATTGAGAGCATAGAATCTGGAATGCAAGTATGCAAAGTTGAAGAAAGAAATTGTCTAAGTTTGGATACAGTGATCCTGACAGAGCACCCGATGAAGATTTAGTTGGTGACGTCCACTGGAGAATTTTTTTTTTGTGTAGTTAACTGAAGCTTTTATAGAGTATAAGGATACCCCATCTCAGTGTGCATAAAGTTTGGAGCAGTACGAACAAAGTTATTCAAAGTTTACCGAAGATAGTTTTGCAGACAGAGTAGTTTTCGAGATAGTTTTAGCGAAAGAGTTAAGGGATTATTTTTTCTTGTCAAAATAATGACTTAACATTATGAAGGGATGACATCCTAGATTTTTACTCTTGGATAATGATTTTGGATGCCAACCTTGTAAATTTATTAGCTTTAATAACTCATATATTAGGCATACTTGAAATGTAATGAAATATAGAAGTAAGATGTAAAAAGAAAGAAAAGATAACTTGTGATAGTTGTATATTGTGATAGCAGAAAAGGCTATTGATGTGAAGTTGTAAGCAGTACCATATTACAGTCAGAAACATTTTTGTATTACCTGTTTGGGCAGTGAGCTCAGCTGGTGATCAAGTTTTGTAATCTAACTCCTAACAGGGTTAAGGTTTCTAACAAGGCCTAAAGTCCTTTAACCAAGATAGATCTACTATACATTGTAAATTGACTCCTAACAGGGTCCAATATCCCTAACATGATACTTATGATTAGTGATCTTTGTGGGTACCATCGCCACCAGGGTTTTCCCTTGGCCAGGGTTTCCTTGAGAACATATGATGTGTTATGAGTTGTTTTTATTTACTGCTATGTTTGTTAATCAGGTTGATAATCTTTGTATGCACTAAAGTAATCTGTTATATCCATAAGTGGGAAAAAGAAAAAGTTTTTGAAATCCTGATTCACCCCCCCTCTCAGTATTTCCTATTTCTAACAGTAGAAACACTTGGGGAAAATGAAAACACATTGGTATTGGAAAGAGACAATTAAGTGTAAACAAGGGATAAAAATGGAAAAGAAATGTATGGTAAAGTATAACAATAAAGTGGTTGTAAGTAAAAGGAACTATAGATAATGTAATTTATCTTACTACAACCACCTCGACACTTTAATTCTATAGTAACACTTGAATAATTTACTTCACTTAAGGCCTCCTTTATCAAGTTACTGGTGGTCAACCACCCTTGGTTCAGCTTATATTTCTTGATATAAATTTGACATGTGTAAGTTGAAAATCAAGATTGAAAGAATATGTATAACTAGTTGTGAGAAGATAAGGGGCTTGTAATTTTATTTGAATGAGTGGACATATATATTAATATTAAATTATCTAAATAGTGAACAACATATAGGGGAAGAGAACCAATAGCTATCTATGTTCTAGCAGTCACACACTTCATGTATAGCTAACCCCCCAATGAACTTTTATATTTTAGCCAATAGTTGATAAACAAATGGCCTAGTAACAATTTCCACAATACACCAATTCCTTCTCATTATTTAATGTGTAATTGACCAATAAAAGAGAAAAAGTATGAGTACATTTATATTTCCAATACACCCCAAGTTGCACAAATTTAAATAAATTAATATTTATAAAATATTTAAATGTTTACAATTGCCACCATATGCAAGTGGCCCAAAACTTATAATATATTGTATTCAACTATAAATATGTACATAAAATGGTACGTAGATGTCATAATAAAAATAACTATAAATTTTGTGTGCTATCAATTGCACATTCTCCCATGCTTCCTCTCTTATCTTCATGTATTAAATCCATCCAAAAAGTAGTATTTACACATATAGTGAATGATGAAAGATGCTCCAATAAACAAAAAAAAATTAAATCAAATACCAAACTAAATTCATTAAAGACACCATAGAAATAAGACATAAATGCAATCTAATGCAATATGAAATGACTAGTTCATTCCTTGTACTCAAATTTAAAAATTAACAAACATGAATGAATGCATTAATTTTCAACTTTTGAATTATTTTATAAGAGGGCATTATAGCATCATTTTCCTTAAAATTCAATATGTTTTCAAGCATCACTGTGTTTTCATTAAACATCATGTACAAAATAAAGTTCTTAAGAAGGTGACCTCCACACATTTCTTATTGAAGGTTGATTATTTAGGTTGGTACACCCTAGTTTCAATGCCATCCCATACATAAATGGTGTAAATAATAAACTTTTGACACAAAGGTCACACCCATAATTTCCAATAAAGACAAAGGAGTTAGTGAACAAGTCAAAGGTCTAATGCACAAGTTGACTAGATACAAAGAAGGATTGCTGATAATATAGGAATAAAAGAAGTACAATTTCAACCATAACTGTCAAAATGATAAAGCATACCTATGTCCAATGGTAAGCTGAATTTCAACCATACGTCAAATCTAGTAATGGAGTCACAATAAGAGATTTCCCATCAAGTACAAGAAAGTACAAACTATCAAGTCAGGATAACAACCTAAGAGATTTTTGACCAACTGTCAAATCACATCAGTAAAAGAAAAATATTAGATCAAATATGTACTTCCATTTCAATGACAAAATTAAACTATACAAAATTACCAAATACCACCATGTCGAATACAAAGAAGCATATAGCACTGTAAAGGAAAGTTCTTCTTGAAAGAAGCTTCTGGAAAAATATTCACAAAAGTCAGCTAGGGTGAGAATATTGTGGGAGTGCATTTCCACCCTACCACGGAGCAGTAACACTTCCCTAGAATCCTTCCTGACATGAAGGATACGCAACCCAGCTAGAAGTAATCTAACAAAGTAAAACTAAAGAGTAATGGAATATGTGCTACTTGATACATCCTCATTCAGTTTCCAATATAACATGACATGGACTTTCAAAGAAAACCTTGTAAATATACTTCCATTTCATACATATGGAAAATATCATGCAAAGATTCACATTTTATGCATAGTACATCAAGTTTCCATGGTGCATTCAACATACATAAAGGAACATAAAAAAATCCTTCTCTTAACTATTAAAAACATGTCAAGCTCATAATATCTGCTAATATCTCTTTTAGTTCAAATGATAATTAAAACTTCAATTCTTCACAGTACATGGAGAAAACCCAATATATGTACATATAACAAATTCATTACATTCAAGAGGTATAAACTATAAAAATGATTAATAGGTACTTCATAAATAGTTCTAACAAATTTACATGTTTAAGATTTCCTTCATATATCTACTCATTAAGATTTTTACTTTCACCTCATTTATTTTCTATAGTAATGTAATAAGAAATAACCATATTCTAAATCATTACAGTCAAAACATGCATAAACCAAATACATTAGTCTGGTATGTTAAATTAGAAACATCAACCTTTTCCTAATCAACATGTTGAGAATGAAATTCTTTTCTCACTCACATACATACATATACCAAGAGATTACTTTAAAAGAAGGAACATGCAATAATGGCTTGGGTGACCCCATAATAGTGGGTTACACTTTTTTAGACATGCTGATTTTTGTTGAAATAACATATTTTTAATAAAATATGTTGATTTAAGCCTTGAGAGGTTCTATTTGAAAGAATTAATTACAAATGGTTATCTCAAATCCTCTTAGATAAAAAAAAGCATTGATATAACATCTATACTCCTCATTCATACCTACAATGGATTCTCCTTCGCACCTATTAAAATGCTAACTAAAAATCAATTCGACTTTATCTTTTGGCAAATCAAATGAATCCATTTGAAAAACCTACCTATGTGGTAAGGTACCACTACGAAAAATATTTTTAATGATTATAATGTTAATATATGTTAAGTTTATTATGACTTTATATTTTTAGTTTTACTAAACATAGATATTTCACCGTATGTCTACCTCTATGTTTCACACTTATGGAAAAATAGTCAATGAGAAAAAAAAAATTCTAAAAAATATCTATGCCCTAGGTATTGAAGTTATCTTTCTATAAAAAAATAAAAATGAAATTGGACAAATAAATGACAAGTTATAAGCTATGTAGTCAAGGTATGTCAAAATTACAGTTTAGTCAACTTCAAATGTTAATAAAATATGAAATAATCATGATAATTTACTCAAACCAATTGCATGACCTCTATATGGATGTTACAAAAATAAATCATATTCTAAATCATTACCATCAAAACATGGATAAACCAAATACATTAGTCAGGTATGTTAAATTAGAAACATCAACCCTTTCCTAGTCAACATGTTGAGAACTCAATTCTTTTCTCACTCACATACATAGATATACCAAGAGATTACTTTAAAAGAATGAACATGCAATAATGGCTTAGGAAGCAACAAGATTTTATGGTATTTTAGTCATATCATGTTTCTCCAACAAGTACATAGGTATTTAATGCTGCTCTAATTTTAGCAATAAAATCTCCACTAAAATGATAAATTATCCACCTAATAGTTAAGATTTTGATTATTCCTTTCAAAATGGTTCAATCACAAATCAATATAAAATCCAAGTTTATCCTTTCCTAATAGATTTATCTTCTTACAAAAATAGCCATAAATATTTAACCTCAGAAAATCATACAATAAAGTAAAACCATATTTCATATTTTATACAATCATTCCACTGCTATAGGAAGCTCATCAAGTTCCTGTCATAGTTTAAAATAACCAAAACAACTAGCTTGTCTTTCTAAGTTTTAAACCATAAGTTCAATACAAAATTTGTCAATAGATTTTTGTTTGTGTTTACTGTCTTTTTCCAGTGACTGGGTTCCAAGATAACAATTGTTTCCAATTTTAAACAAATGTTTATTTCAAAATCCCTTCCATCTATTTATAAAAATAAAATGATATAGTTTATACACGTGTTATGCTACAGAAAGTTACATAGTTCCTATCACAAATTTAATGGACTGTTAATGATTTGTTTCCATGTTACAAGAAGTAGATCTACTTCCTGACACAACTTTAATAAGATAACGGGAAGCATTTTTTTCCTAGTTTCAACCAACAGTCCGCTGTGAGGAAAAATAAAACAGATTTCTAGAATAGTTAAACCGACATCTAATTTACTATCTGGGTTTCAGATCTATAACAAATCCCAAATCTTAAATGTTAATGCCCAGTTTCTACGGCTTCTAATTTCATTTATTTAACAAAACAAATTTCTATAGTAAGAGAATGGTTTAATTTAGTTTTGAGAAACAAGACATATAATAACAACTTTCTAGAATCATCAACTCTAAATTTCTACTAAGATCCTTTTCCTATTCTTCAACATATCATTTTCTATATATATAAATCCAAATATTGAACAGGAAAATCATTTTCTAGTTTACTGAACATATGGATGATTCCAAAATGAGAACAAATTCTCATTTCCAAGGATTTAACCAATTTCTCTCTAATTTTAGGAAATATATATCAAAAAAAAAATTGAGCATTTATTTTCTACAAGATGACCAATATCATAAACTTCTTTCAATATAACCTGGCTTATCTACCTACCTAGTCTTTTTCATAACATTTCTAAAAATTTAAAATTTAACATGAATGAGAAATACCTAGTTTAAGATTTATGAATAAATGTAGCATTTATCCCTTGTCACCCTTTTATTATATCTTCGTTATATGTCTTTTATTCGAAATTGTCATGCTCCTCCTCTCCTTCCACTGCCATGTTTTTTTTCTCCTTACAATTGCATGTTTTTATTTTCTCTACACACACTTGTTCTCATTTATCTATTGTGTATCTCCTCCTCTACTTCTTTATAAACTATCAAATCTCTTCAATACACAATGTGTGTATATGTTGTGTTCACACTATTTTTACCTCATAAAAATCCTAGTTCCTCTCTCTGCATTTTTAATATATATATTGTTCCTCTCTCTCTGTGTTTTAATATATAGATCATTCCTCCTTATTTCCCATATTTTTTTAAGGTGGTTGAGTCTCCCTTTATTTTTCTACTGGCACATTTCTTATCTACTCCTTCTTTCCCTAACTTCCACGTGTACCAATCATTCTCTCCTAAAAATATGTAGTGGGTAAATAGTTCCAAACCTCCCTTTCATACTCGTGTACAAAGAAAAGATTGTGAGAAAGTTGAGTGTGTCTACTTCTCTTTTGCTTAAATTTCCCAAACACATAAATAAAGCCATAATTTTTACCAAAAATATAGTCCGCTACCACCATTAGCGATGATTTAGGAGAAGTGACAATTTTTTTTTGTTTCATTGAAAATGGGTTGTGACATCCTTCCCCTCTTAAGAATGCATCGTCGCGATGCATAATTCAAAATTTGCAATCATTTTCAAAGATAATTCAAGAAATTTATAATTGATAATAAATAATCTTCCATTGTTCAAATATTAAAGGTAATGCATGTATACACTTTTATATAATAGCAGAAAATCAACAAGATTCAATTTAATTTTCTTACATAAAGCCAAATTTCATCAGTTATGCATTATAGTAAGTACACACACCAAAAACAAAACATGTTTGGAGCAAAAACAATCTCACTTGAATCATAATTATTTCAATGACATTTTCTAAGTGAGTGTGTGAATTCCATTACTACGTTTCACTTTTACAAGGTTAGAGTTACCTCTCTTCGATAATATTCCCCCTCTATTATAATGTGTCATTCCATTTGTGAGACATAGGAACAACATCAAAGCATTAGTTCATGTCATTGTCATAATCAAAATTGAAAATCTAACATTTTCATACTCAATGCTTTTAGAAATAACTTACATGATACTCTCAAGTAGAAAAAGGTACCTACATACCTACATACCTGTGCGTACTATACCTTAGTATGGTATCAAAATAAATTGAGCACCTTTCTGGTTGCCTTGGATCCATGTTCTTGGCATACTCATATTTATATAATCACAATATTTTTAGCCCAATCATAGTGTCCATACTTTAGAAAATAAAAATTTCAATATTCTATATTCAAGAGAAAAGAGTCATTTGAAGATTACAAAATTTCAACAAACATATGCTTTAAATCACAATTGATCACAAATAAATCATTCATGTGTACCTTCTAACATGTGGTACTTACTAAGTGAAAAATTCATCCACCCATTTTGTAAATCACCTGAAAATGTTAGTGGATCAATTTTTCCATTTATGTGACCTAGGCCCTCACACCCATCTCCTCACAATAATATTTTCAAGAGAAAATTTTAACTCATTTCATTATAGCATTTATATTTCTTCTTTAAAAATAATATCATTCCTACAATTCTTACCTCTTCTTAAGAATAAGCATTCAAATTTTTATCAATGTAATGCAAGTGTGCTTCATCTAAGCATAAGCATCCAAATAAATCATGATAATTCATCATCATATAAAATCAACACATCAATGTATGTTATACATCTATAACAATACATCCAAAAATATAACCATAAAGGTCAATCATGAAACAAGACACTTAATTGTAATTGGACATTTTTCCTTCTATAAGTCCCTATCTCTTATGTCATCAGACAGTCAGTCATCCATCTACAAATCTTGAGACAAGAATGTGGCTCAAACACTTATTTGTTCTATCCACAAAGTCTTACACTTCCTTGTGATTCTACCTACTCGCAGAATTCCCAACCCTGCAATGCCCAACAAATAAAAGGCAAGGGGTATCTGGTGTAGCCATGAAACTAACTACTTTCCACATATGTCTAAGTATAACTAATCATGGATGTGGTAGGGACATGGAACATGGGCAGCATATTTAAGAAAACATATGTGAACTGCTTTGGCCAAAGCATTTTAATACCATATTTCTACTAGTAGGTAGAGTTAATCTCTACCCTTCCCTATTTTTCCCACATTCGGTACCCCTCACTAGAAGGTAAGCTTTCTAATTCTCATACAAAGTAAGAAAAAAGAAGATGCAATTCATGCATTTCATATATTTTCCTTTAATGCAATAATACATTTAACAAGAGCATGCAAGTCATACAACAATCAACTAATCCAAAAGAATTATGCCCTTCATCATGAAAAATATCATTCATCACAAGAAATCACATAATTTGAATCATCTAGTCAAATAACCATACTCCTACAAAGAAGGAGGTGTTGACCATTCTGTCAAAACCACCAATTATGCCTCATAACTAAATAACTATATTTCATTTCCATAAAAATGTGTCAACCTACTCATTGATCATCAAATGAATCAAATGGTACATCTATTTCATTCATCTCATAATAATTTCATCCAAGGTCTCAAATATAATCACCCATGTGATAGTAATATCATATTTATGTCAAAAAGATGTATTTTCTATTGATTTCATCATTTCTTGAGTATCCATGCAATGCACCTCATATCATAAAAACTCACATCAAAGTATATCAATCATAATTAGTTATTTCGTAAAATGTATTTCTAATATACACAACCCTTTGCATGTCAATTTCGTTTGATCATTTCATAATAGTTGAAACATATTTCAAGTAACATATGAATGCAAGATTAGGAATGTTATATTTTTTGCAATCTACTCCCTTTCACAATCTATCAATGTTATATGTTGATCCAGTCAAGGATGGAGGATCCAATTAAGGACTAGAAATGCCTAGTCTCCTTTAATGATCGAGCTCCCTTCAGCGACCGAGCCACTCCAATGACCGAGCAACAAAACACCAAGTCACTGAGTGACCAACATCCACTGAGATCCACTAGAACTTCCAATTGAGAATCACCATCAAGATCGCTAAGCTCCTTCAATGAAGAAAAAAAAACTTCAACAGAGAGTTGTTACCCAAATAATTGAGTAAAAGCTTGTCTTTACCGAGCTTATCCACCTCCTCCATCGAGTGCCAAAAAATCACAAGTAATTGGACAAGAAGTCAAGATGCCACTGCATCATATGTTGAACATGATAGATGACATTACTTCACATCATTTAGGTCTAGCAACATAACACATATTCTATCCACCACAAGATCAGAAGAAATCACAATATTTCAAGTTAGAAATTTCAATTCAAATCCTCAATGGTCATAAGAAAATTCAAAGAAGTAAGTGTGAATAGAATTTCACTTGATTTGAAAAACTCAAAATTGGTGGCTAGATGGTCACAAGAGAACTTAAAATTTCAAGCTAGTCCTTCACCACTTTCAAAGTTCATCAAAGTTCAAAATAAAACATAAATTGAAACCAAATCACATTTACAGAATGGCTAACACTAGCCGCAAGGAGGGAGTAAAAGCTACATGTCACCTTGCATCCAAGGTACGCTAAAGAACATGACCATACTTCTAGAACATAAATCTCAAATTTTACATCATCATATAATAACACATTTAATTACATTAAACAACATTTCTCTATCCACTAAATCCAACCCACATGAATTATTAATTCTCTAGATTTTCTTTTGAAATCTCATGCCATGCAAGGTAGGACATATAAATGTATTTTCACAAATTTTCTACAAATTTATGTGTCATATAAAACATGTTGAATTATTCTTCCCCAAGAATTTCATAAGGTTCTAGTATTAAAATCCTTTCATAACACTTGAAAATATACCCTTCATATTTCCATCATTTATCACAAGCCAAGTCCTAAATTTTGGCAAGCTCTCATACCTTTATTGCATAACCATCATTATTTAACTACACAATATCTCATAAATTTTTATCTTATTTATTTTCCATACTAATGTACATAAAAGGTATTAAATTTTTAAGTATATTTGACACCCAAAGTACCTGATAATTTTCACATATTCTAACATTTTGTAATATGGACCAGAAAGCAATCACACCACTCAAGGTAGATAGTTGCCAAGATCACAGAACTGTTTCAAACTTTCATAGTTTCAAGAGAAACCAAGGACATTCAAAAAATTTCATACACATAAGAAATATTATCCCTCAAGTGTCTATTTCCCATCTAACAAGGAACATCCTATCCTTTTCTATCTAGATAAACTAAAATTGGAAGACACTCTAGTCAATCCAAGGAACCACAGTTATGTATTCATAGACCAAGCATTAATTGACTCACAATTTCTATGACTAAGGGTTGCAGCTAAGCATAGTGAACTCAAGGCCCTAATATGGAACCCACAGCTCTGATACCATATGTAAAGACTGAACTTTCGACACAATTGCCACATAAGCAATTTCCAATAAAGACAAAAGAGTTGGTCAACAAGTCAAAGTTCAAATGCACATGTCGACTAGATACAAAGAAGGATTACTGATAATATAGAAATAAAAGAAGTACAATTTTGACCATAACTATCAAAATGATAAAGCATACCTATGTCTAATGGTAAGCGGAATGTCGACCATCTGTCGAACATATAATGGAGTAACAATAAGAGATTTCCCATCAAGTACAAGCAAGTACAAACTATCAAGTCGGGATAACAACCTGAGAGATTTTAGACCAACTATTGAATCACATCAGTAAAAGATAAATATTAGATCAAATATGTACTTCCATTTCAATGACAAAAGTAAAAAACAAAATTACCAAATACCACCATGTCAAATACAAAGAAGCATATAGCACTGTAAAGGAAAGTTCTTCCTGAAAGAAGCTTTAGAAACCTATTCACAAAAGTTAGCTAGGGCGAGAATATTGTGGGAGTGCATTTTCACCCTACCACGAGGGTGAACCCACAATACTGGATTACATTTCTTTGGAGGAAGAAAAATGTCCGAAAAAGTGCAATTGGGAAAAAAAACCCCATCATACTTTCGATAGAAAGTAACTAGTACTTTCAATCGTAAGTAACTTCCAATTGAAATTATGGAAAATCCATACTTTCGATCAAAAGTTACTTCCGATCGAAAGTAAGCAAGTACTTTTAATTGAAAGTAATTACGTCAAGACTTTTGATTGAAATTCAAAAGCTAGGAATTTTAGTGCGTTTTTAAACCCCACCGAAAGTGTCACTTTCACTGTCACTTTTGGCGAGGTTGAAACTCTTTAGCTTCTGATTTTTCGACCATCATTTTCAAGTATTTTTATTTTTTATTTTCATTATTTATTATTTTATATATATATATATAGTATATATACATGTATATATGGATGTATATATGTATATATGCATGTATAAGTGTATATATGCATGTATATGTGTGTATATATATGTGTGTGTGTGTGTGTATACATGTATATGTATATATATGCATATGTATATGTGTATATATGCATATATATATATATATATATATATATATATATATATATATATATATATATATGTGTGTGTATATATATATATATATATGTATATATATGTATATATATATATATATGTATATATGTATATATATATATATATGTATATATATATATATCTGTGTGTGTGTGTGCATATATATATTGTTGGAAAGTGATGTTTTGAGAGCACTATCGATCACTTGAGGGTTTTCATTTATGGAAACACATATACTATAGTGATCACATGGATTTAGTATAAGTTTCAGAGACACACTCATGAAAATAACTAACAACAAAACTGGAGTAACAGTAAACTACAGTACTATTTTGGTCACCGAAGGTAGTATATGTTATCTTATGGCTTGTGAACTTAGAGGAAGACATTTTTGGGTATGTATGAGGTTTAGTTAAGGTCACACATGTTTTGGTGTTGATATCAGTGAGTTCCAGTGATATCAAGGTATGTGAAGACAAAGGAATAGTGAAACAGGGCATATGAACAGTTGTGATAATTAAGGGAAGGCTAGATTGAATGGTAATGTGCTAAGTCAGATAAAGGTTGTATATTTTTGACACTTTGGTAATATAAGATCATCATCTTTGCATTTATCATTTTTATAAATAATTATTTTTTTGTATTGCATTTGATAGCTAACTGGATGGAAAAATAGATATAAGTATAGAGTGTTTTATGGAAGCGATAAGTGTGAAATACATGTATGTATAATGGATGTGAATTTGGGATATTAGTGATGACTGATAGTAGATGCAAGATCAGTAATTGATAGAGGATATTGTGAAACTTAACTAGAACTATCAAAGCATAGCAAATGCTTGTATTGTTCACCCTTCAAGAACACTTTTGTAACAGAATTTTGATTGTAAGAGTTGTAAGCTCACTATACCTTTAACAAGGTTTTTTTATACCCCTAACAGGGTTTCCATTCCTCTAATAAGGTAATGTACTATGTAATACTCAACTCCTAATAGGGCTATATCACCTAACAGTGATTCTATACTTTAGTGCATAGATGTGGATACCATCCCCACTAGGGTTTTCCCTTGGCCAGGGTTTCCTCAAAAACAAACAATGGTTTTATGAGTTATAAGTTATGTGTTTATGTTATTTTCATTTCAGCATTCATATGGCTTATTAACAATTGGTTTAAGTTTAAATTAAAGTGTTATAATACTGATTCAGTCCCCCTATCAGTATTACTTAATCCTAACAATTGGTATCCAAGCTATTGGCCCTTGGAGAGAAAGCCTAACAGCTTAAGGGAGATCAAAATGGATTTAGAAAGTTTGCAAGAGAACTTTGAAGAAACACTTGAAGACCTGGACAGAGAAAAGGTAGAGAATGGTAATTTGAAACTCAAATTAAGAAGAACATAAGGTTTCATTAAGAAACTAAAAGAAAAGCTTGAACTTTCAAGAAGTCAGAGACAAAATCTTATGGAAAAGATCAAAGAAGATTCAGAAAATGATACATCAGATCAAGTAAAGAAGTAGAGCAAGAAAAAGAACAAATTAATCTTCTGATGACTAAAGAAATTCAACATGAAAAGGATGCAAGATACAAAGTTGAAGAGACTCTAAAAGAAGAAAATCTACATATTGGACAAATGAAGAGTGAACTTGATCACTACAAGGATAAATGCCTGGAATTGGAGAAGTATAATCAAATCATTAAAGGTGAACTCACTCAAGCCAAATTACACATTGATAAGTTACACATGAGTAGTGATAAAATTGATGAACAAAGAGAGAGATAGAAACCTAAAGGAGACGTGACTGGAATTGCATATAATGAAGGATAATTTTCTAAGGCTCATGAGGAATCTCATGAAGCAAAGACTAAAGAAAGACCTACTCTTGAAGAACCTAAAGTCCAGACTAGACCTTTCAGAGTTAGATGCTTTGGATGCAACAAAGTTGGACACATGAAGAGAGATTTTAGAGGTAAAGGCCCTTTCAAACCTTTACTTGTTATTTTTATAACTTTTATGCATATGGACACAAGAGAGAAGAATGTAGGAAGCCTGATTATTCAAGGAAGAGACAAGATTACATCAAAGAAGAGTCTGCAACCAAGATCACATATTTCAAATGCAATAACCTTGGGTATACTACAAGGTATTATAAGTTGTAGGTTAATTAGGATAGAAGACCACCTACATGTTTCAAATGCAACAACCTAGGACACATAGCAAAATTTTGTAAAAATAATGGAATGAACAAAAGAAGAGGACCACCTCCTATGGTTATAAAGAAGAATATCGGTGATAGTGGTAAAAGTCTTGGTGAATACATGGATGAATTTGAGAGTCATTTCAAAAAACTAGCAAATGAAGATGATGGAAAGATATGGAAGGTAAAATATTTCAATAAGGCATTGGTTCAAGGAGAGATAGTAGATGCTATTGTGTCTTCGCATGATGATTTCTTTGCTACATTGACCTAAAAGGCCAAGCATGGCCTTAGGGTGAGCATTAGATGAAGATAACAGATTATATCTAGCCCCTGATTATGAGATCATGTGAGCTTATATATAGTGTGTACAGACACTAAGGCATTTATATCTGTGATCGCAGCACTTGGAGATTCATATCTTGTGATCATGAGATTTGTGTTTTACTAGATAGTGTGCAAAGTTGAGCTAACTATAATCAATGTACTAACTCACCCAGTGATGGATAAAAGTCATTGGAGCATATCATTTCTTCACCATTTGTTAACTAGAGACCAAGGAGAGTAGTGTGAAGAAGCATATCAGCCACCTAGCAACCACATTGCATGATCAATTGAAGTAGAAGTTCCAAAATTTAGCGTATCAAATGTATTTAGATATTATACTTTATCAGAAACTATGGATGCACCTATCATATATGATGTAGTTAATAGGCAAGAGAAAAATTTAAGAAGCACCCTTTAAGTCTTGTGAGGATGATCCAAGAGGAGCATTTTTGTAAACCCCATATGACGTGTTACACATTGAAGACATTAGGGCTTACATTCATTGAAAGTATGAGACCATAGGGGATGTAGATATCTATAGGGAGATAGATGAAATGATAGAGTCCGATGGAAAAATGAAAGAAGAGTCCAACATTTGGAAGACCAATCTATCATTAAGTTAACCCTTCTAAATGAGTTCTGCAAGACTGAATGGTTCAAAATAATACTAAGAAGAATCCATGATCAGTTCATCTAGATAGGAAAGTAGCTTGTAAATATATTTAGTCAATTGATTCATGAGATAATTGGGTTGGACAATACTGGAGCCCTCCCTGTAGATGATAAAAATATCAAGAAACAAGTAGAGACCCTAACTTATTCCAAATGGGATAAGAGAGTGATGGCTGTTAATGACATTTTAAAGCAAGATGTGAGACTAGTAGCAATGCTACTAGGATATAATTTGTACAATAGCAATAGACCCAATTTTGTATCAATAGGGCTAATCATGATGGCCTATAGAATGGTTAAGGAAAACACAAAATATAACCTATGTGAGATCCTAGCACAACAATTCTTGGAGAAATTGAGGATTATCAAGAAAGATATGTCAAAAGCATTCAGGTTTGGTTCACTTCTGATCCACATGTACATCCACATTGAACACAAATTTCCTGGAATGCACCATAGAGAATGGAAGGATAGTGCACCTACTCGTATACAAATTGTAGAAAGCTACTGAAGACAAAATAAAGATTGGGTAGATGGTGAGTTGTTTTCAATGATTAAAATTATCCAAAGGCAAATGAAGGAGAGATATAAGATACATGAGGAGTTAGTTGAGAAATACAAGGACACAATATGTTTCATGGTTGAAACTAACTATGTGTGCTTTTAAGCATTAGAACTAAGAGTGAAATGGTGTTACCCTATGGGGTATGAGGTTAGTTCAGAAGTTATTATAATGAAGATTGAGCCTGTATTAGCATCTGAGATAGATATATCTAAAGAAAGATGTGGGACCTATGAAGAGAAGTCAGCAAAGGTTAGAGAGGAATAGGACAAGGGAACAAGGAAGAGAAAAATTGAGAAAATGGTTGATGACATAGCTATGAAGGAAGGAATTACCAAGGAGAAACTAAAAGAAGTAAAGAAAAAGATGATAGAAGGGTCCTCTAGCATGGCAATTGAGGCACCTCCTCCCTCTAAAACAAAAAAGGTAATAAGTGCCACCTTTGATATAATTAATTTATCAATTACAAATGAGAAGATAGCACATGTAGATGCACCTATGAGCACACCTAGGAAATCTACAAGATCTAACAAACCAATAAGCCCTAAGAAGCAAAAGGTAGAAGTAGAAACAAAGAAGAAAGAGGACAAGGTGACTGAGAAGAAAGAAGAAAAAGAAGAACAAAAGAAGAAACAAGATCTATGGAAGCTAGATATAAAGATGCTACAAAAGAGGATAATAAGAGATGGAGATTTGTAGATACTAAATAGATACTATGAGAGGTATGAGTCAGATAATCAATCTATAATTGAAGATTTAGTAATTGACCACTTGTTAGTCTACAAGAAGAATTTGATAGAAATTGAAGCAATAATTCCTAAGGAATTCTATAGCAAGTTGGAAATAATAAAACAATTTGCACATTCAGAGGATGAGACTATAAGAAATAAGGCTATTGAAGACATGTTCTTTGTAGTCTACATATAGGAAAGGGAAAGAATAATAAAGGAATTGAAACCTCTATTGAGAACCAAGGCCAAACTTGTGAAGATAATGATGAGAAAGAATGATGGGGTAATAGAAGGCACGCAAAAGGCATTGGACCAAATTATTATGAGTGACATGCCTGAGAATTCTTCACCTCCCAAAATCACCAAGCCTGCATCCTTGGGTATGGGAGAAAGCTCTAAGATGACTGAAGAGAGTGTCCAAGAAAGAGAAGATGACAAGCAACCAGACTTCTTCATTTCTGGTGTGCCTATATCACTTGACACCTCACTTGATGTAAATGATTTGTTTCAAGTAAATCTAGATAGTGCGATGAAAATAGAAGAGGAAGGATAGAAAGAGGAAGAACAAATAGAAGAAAAATAGGAAGAAAAAGAACAAGAGAAGGAAAAATAGCAAGAGGAAGAATAGGTAGAAGAGATAGGAGAAGAAAGAGAAGAAGAGGTAAGAGTTGAGCTCAAACAAGAACCTGACACCTCCTCCACCTTATTGTTGGAAAGTATGGCCAAACCAGTAAGCACTAATGTAGAAAGTATGGATGAGGATGAACTCATGAGGTTATCCTTCATGGCATTTTCTAAGGCAAAGGAAAGATCAAAACAAAAGGGGGACAAGAAGGTCAAGGTGATTTCTAGGGAAGTAGAGACTATGAATAAAGTACTCCCTACACCTCTCACATTTCAAGGAAAGGATGATGTAGAGAACTTGAACTTTGCACTAGACATCTTTGACAATAATTTTGAGTCACTATTGAAGATCACAGAGGATAAAGATGAGAAACGATACCTTGAAAAGAAGTTGAAGGAAGTTTTCCAGTCTATCTCATGGGACTTGGGCATTCTGAAAGAAACTACAATCAAAGCCAAAAGCTATGTGGCACAAGGAAGAAAGGTATATAGTTATTGCATCAATCCTAGTAGACACATAAAGAATATTGAAGATATCACAGCCAAGGATAGGGCTGCACTGGATAGCATAATGGATAGTTGTGAAACCTCCTCACAAACTTTGTTATAAATGGATAAGCAGACATCCAAGATTTTGGACAAAGTAAATGTCTTGGATATAGAGAAAGGGAGAGTATTGGGAATATTTTTTTTTCTAAAGTGTTTAATCACTCCCAAGCTATCAATTCTTGAACCTTATCTCACAAAGATGGAGAAGATTCAAGGATCCATGACAAACTCTGTACGCACTGAGTTGAAGGTGGTAGAGACTACATCTTATGCACTGAATGGATTGATCCATGTCAGTGAGATATTGATCAAGTCATGGAATGATGAAGTAAAGACCTTGGAAGACTCCTTCCAAGATATTCTGAATCTGGTGAGTAAGCAATAAGTCTTAAGTCTTAAAATTTTGAAGTTTTGTAAGTACCTTTGCCATTGATTTCAAAAGGGGAGAAGAAGAGAAGAGAAAAATGAGGAGAAGAAAAGAAGAAGGAAAGAATTAAGTATAAAGAGAAAAAGAGAAAAATAAAATTGTAAATAAAAAGGAGAATATGTATATAGAGAAGTAGAAGGAAGATAGTGTTTTGACACTTAGTCATTTTTTGCTTAGTGTTGCCATCAATGCCAAAGGGAGAGATTATTGGAAAGTGATGTTTTGAGAGCACTATGGATCACTTGAGGATTTTCATTTATGGAAATGCATATGCTATAGTGATCACATGGAATTAGTATAAGTGTTGGAGACACAGTCATGAAAATGACTAAGTTCAGAACTGGAGTAACAATATAATGCAGTATTGTTTTGGTCAGCAAAGGCATTATATGTTATATTATGACTTGCAAACTTAGAGGAAAACATTTTGGGGTATGTATGAGCTTTAGTTAAGGTTACATGTGTTCTGGTGTTGATATCAGTGAGTTACAGTGATATGAAGGTATGCAAAGACAAAGGAACAATGAAATAGGGCATATGAACAGTTGTGATGATTAAGAGAAGGCTAGATAGAATGGTAATGTGCTAAGTCAAATAAAGGTTGTCTATTCCCAACACTTTTGTAATATAAGGTCTCTAACTCTGTATTTATCATTTGTATAAATAATTATTATGTTTTATATTGCATTTGAGAGCCGACTGGATGGCAGAATAGATATAAGTATAGAGTGTTTTATGGAAGCAATATGTGTGACAGACATGTATGTATGATGGATGTGAATTTGGGATATTAGTGATGACTAATAATAGAAGAGAGATCATTAATTGATAGAGGCTATTGCAAAACTTAACTGGAACTATCAAAGCATAACAGATGCTTGTATTGTTCACTCTTGAAGAACACTTTTGTAACAGAATTTTGATTGTAAGAGTCGTAAGCTCAGTATACCTTTAACAGGGTTTTTGTATACCCCTAACAAGGTTTTCATTCCTATAACAAGGAAATTTTCTATGTAATAATCAGCTCCTAATAGGGATTCTATACTTTAGTGCATAGTTGTGGGTACCATCCCCACCAGGGCTTTCCCTTGGCCAGGATTTCCTCGAAAACAATAATGGTGTTATGAGTTATGTGTTATGTGTTTATGTTCTTTTCATTTCAGCATTCATATGGTTTATTAACAATTGGTTTAAGTTTAAATTGAAGTGTTGTAGTATTGATCCACCCCCCTCTTAGTATTACTTAATCCTAAAATATGTGTATATATGCATGTATATGTGTATACATGCATGTATATATATATGCATATACATGTGTGTGTGTGTGTGGGTGCATGCGTGCGTGCATATATATATATATATATATATATATATATATATATATATATATATATATATATATATATATATATATATATATATATATATATATATATGATGAAGGGTGCTCCCCTTAATACCACAAACACATAACAGAAATAAAGAAACAACAACAATATGCAAGAATAGAAAATGGGCTTCTTATTATCTCCACAAATGTGGAATTACAAACTTTCAAAATTACAATATGCAAAGCCACATGGGCATTCTCTTACAATATTCTATAGGACAAAGCCTTGAATCAATACCCAGATCTACTACCCTGAACTATCTCGAACTGCCTAAGACAACACTACAGCCTTCCTTATATAGGAAATTTTCCACCGCCTGTGAAGGTTCCAGAATTTTAGCCAATAAGGCCAACCAAACTTAGAATTATTTTATTTTACAATTTATTACATCAGAGTTAGCTCAAAACAACTTTTGAAACCCAAACAGAAATTTTGAAGGAAATTGATTTTTTGCCATTTCAGGAGGCCCAACTTCCGGAGACTATAAGTCATCACCCGTTGACCTGATTGACTATTATAACCCCAATTCGGAAAGGGTGTGAGGAGATTTACAACACTTGAATCAAGCAAGCTTCATTCATTCAAAGTTTTGACCTCATCTAGGGCCTCTAAAGCCTTCAAAACTGAGTTCAAAGTTTTTGTACCCTACTGCCAGTACTGAAAATTTTCAATATCTGCAAAACTAGACTTGATATGGCAATGAAACTTTACCGTCAAGCTAATATGACCAAAAAGAACCTCCACCTATGAAATCGGAACATTCCGAGATCGCACGACTAACTTACTAAAAATACCAAGTTTCCATAAATAGTAGCTCTACATAAGATAGCCCTTATTGAAAAGAAACCAAAAATATTTTTGGGTGATGCAAGATTACTCTTACACCCAGGATGCTCCTGCATCAATATATACATATGTATATGTGTACATATATACATATGTATATATATATATACATGTACATATGTGTACATATATATACATGTACATATGTGTGTATATATGTGTATACATATATATACATATATAAATGTATTCATGTATATATACATGTATATATGTGTACATGTATATAAATATGTATATGTATACATATGTATATATATATACATGTACATATGTGTGTATATATGTGTATACATATATACACACACATATATACATGTGTATGCACATATATATACATGTATTCATATATATACATGTACATATGTGTGTATATGTGTATACATATATATACATGTGTATACACATATATATACATGTATTCATGTATATATACATGTATATATGTGTACATGTGTATAAATATGTACAAAGGGTAACTATTTCCCTTACAACATAGATAAACATGGTAGACATAATACAAAGCCATTCCAAAGCTTCCCTGAAAAGTGAAACTTCTTCAATACTTGTAAATAGAAATAGGATAACCATGGGATGCTCACCTCCCAACCAAGGCCTCTAAGAGGCCACCCTCGAGCTAGGGGAACCAACACATAAATGGGATAACATAACATGCATATCCAAACAACAACAACAAAACAACAAGCACATAAAACTCCCAATCTAGGATATGAACAATGGGTCTCTCAATGACCCTATTTTTGGGGTGAAGGTGGACTAAGTATGAATGGGGAGAAAGTCCATTTCAAAACAATAGAGACAAGCCTACACATGGCCTTCCCAAAACTCATCTTAACTACATTCTCAAAATCAAAACAAAAATCATTATGACCCCCATGGCATCAAGCCAAAACTACTCCCTTATGACCCCCAATATAACAAGAAATGAAATGGCTACATGGAGCCCATACTTCCATGATGTTTCCTTCTCCTTTCCAAGGAGAGACTCTACACCCATGGTTGTCCAAAGAAAACCCTTCACCCCTAAGGCTACTCTTCCCCCATGGGTGAGTGTGGCCTTGAGACTCCCATACAAACATCACAAAATAAGGGATCTAAATCAAAAAACTTCACATTTACAACACAAAAATAACTTGCACAAAAACAAGCACAAGATTTACATATGCAACTACTAACATACAAGAAAACAAGATTCTCAACATCAAGAACCATGAAGAAACAAAATACCAAATTTCTCACATACAAAAATAGAATCTACATGAGAATTCAAGTGGAGCCACCAACCTAAGTCAAAGAAATAATGGTGAATGTTGAAGATGAGATCCATTTTGACCAAGCTTTCTCCTATACAAGCTCCTCCAAATTCATCTAGTCTCTAAGTTAGAGAGTGGGTGTTCAAACTCTTCCAAAAGAAGAGTCTCCTCTAAAAAGGCCTCCACACATCTTCCCACAAACCCCTAAGGATAAGGTTTCCTTTTCATTGGGTGGTCTTCCCTAAGCACCTTACAAGCTTACCAAAAATGGCCTCTTACAAAGGTAAGCTAAAAAGGTGGGCAAAGGACTAACATACTAGTGGATGGTGTTCTTACCAAAACTTGGTCCCAAAAGTCAATTTTCGGCCACCTTAGAAAACCAACTTTTGGATGGGTCTTTTGGTCAACTATGGGTTTCCCTATGGTGAAAAATTACCTTTACCCATAGGTATACCAAGTGGGCTATCCAAAAAAGGCATAAACACTCCCCTAGGCACCTTTTCAACCCCCAAATACTCATGACAAGTTCAAATTCGAAATCCATTAAATGACACTACCTTAAGCTCCCTAACCAAGGGACTGACATGGGGATCCTCAAGGGTACTATCCTAGGTTGATGGGAATCCAATCCTCAAGTGGACATGTCATGGCAGTAGGTAAACTTACAAGTGTCAATTGACACAACATGAATTACACATCACAAGCCATGTGGCATATCCATTTGAGCATTCACAAAACAATTTACATTTACAATTAAACATATTAATTAAATACACAAATGCTCATTATGTTCACAAATAAAACATGATACAACAAGGTTTTGTCTCTTATTAGACACAACTTTGGCTAAGTGAATTAACATAGGTCTATGATTTGGTTCCCTGATATCAACCATGGTCTTATTCCCTGTAGACTAAAGTCCAACATCAGTAGCCCAAGGAAATATACATATAAATTCATAACATACATGATAAAAAAAAATCATCTATAATATCCTTAAATAAGTCATAATTCACATGGCAGAATAATTCATCTATGACATACATATAAATCATCATGTAATAAACAATTTCATCACTTAATTAAGCTCATAACATCATCATTGCATCAATAATTCATTTGCAAAATTTAAATATCATCATGACATCATAACATTCACAAATCCAAATTAATCACACCTGTAGACCCATAATTATATCACAGAAATCATCCAAATAAAC
This sequence comes from Chamaecyparis obtusa, assembly GCA_027943335.1. Lineage (NCBI taxonomy): Eukaryota > Viridiplantae > Streptophyta > Pinopsida > Cupressales > Cupressaceae > Chamaecyparis > Chamaecyparis obtusa. Next base: position 222,086 of record BSBK01009690.1, read on the forward strand.
ATGACATAATGTGCATCTAACCTCTATGGTGATAAGATCAATAATATAAAGTGTCTGAAAACCATAATACATCAAAATATAGTATCAAATAAGTCTATCTCAAATGTAGAAATTGAAAGACTATGACAGGCTCGAGGTGAGGCCTCACATCATGATCTTTTGCAAAAGTATGTTGAAGTACCCATAGATCTTTTCCAAATTACGTGATATCACCTCCTGCCATTAGGTCTAGAGCCTCAATACTTCTATCATTCACACCCTTTAAGAAAAGGTGCTTCTGAGATGCCTCATTTAGCTAGTGTTGAGTATTACGCTGCAGGTTGAACATAAATCTGGATACATAATCCTCTAGTGTTTCATCCTCCTTCTAAGACATTTTAAAAATGTCATCACCTTTCAAATCTTGACCTCTACAGTACTCTTTGTACTTTGTAAGAAACATGGTACGCATGGCATTCCAATTTTCCATAGCATTAGCACCCAACCCCATGAACCATCTCAAAGTAGCTTCTTTTAGAGTTGATGGGAACAACTTCAGCTTGTGGGCATCAATGGTATAGTCATAACTCTGGCAAAGAATATCAAATTCAAAGAAAAAGGTCTTAGGGTCTTCTGTTAGGAGGCCATAAAATTTGGGAAGTGCAGCAGTAGGTATATTCTTCAAATTTTGGTTGCCTTGCTATTGAGGTATAGGAAAAGGAAAGGGAGCTTGAGCAACCATTCTGGGAGGAGGACCTTGTGGTGGTGGCTGATATATAACAAGAGCAAGAAAATTATCTTGATATTCAGGTTCGGCAAATAGGTCATTCAAATGCAGTGATTCTTCAGATGATGAAGAGGATATGTGTTCTTGAGCATCAGCAAATGGATTTCAAAGGGCTCTTCTTCTTCGTTCTCACTTTGTGGTTCTTCAATTTGAGTATTAAATAAATCAAATGGTTCTCCTTGGTAGTTATGGGGAAGAAATCTCCCAAGGTGATCTCTCCTTCTATGCATAAAAATGCTTACTTAAATACTAGATTAAAACTAAGACTGCAACTACAAGGATTAGTTTGAATTAACACCATCCCCGGTAGCGGTGCCAAAAATGCTTGGCCAAACAATGGTATTACAAACCCAAATCAATGGACTACTTAATTCAGGATTGGACACCCCAAATGATTCCTAATGCACTATTTAGTCTCATTTAATTATCGACCAGCGACGTAAACTTGGAATGGCATCTGCAAAGTATATGCTTCAAACTTCCCCTTCTAAACCTATCTAAGAAATTAAATTGCTTATGCTTCAGGAAAACTAAACTAAAATTGGTAAGAAAATGTATTCTAATCAAAGAAGGGAATTACAGTTAGGAACTACTCCAACTGATTGTGCTGCAGGAACAGGCTACTAATTCTGGTATCAGTAGCTGTAGGAACAACAGAGTTCTAAAACATATAAATGAACAAGAAATGAACTCTACACTAACAAAGTGATTCACTCATCATGTGGGCCCCCTTGAATGAGTGAATGAAAAGTACAATCAAGATGAAAGTTGCAAACTTGAACTGATCATTCTATTCATCCATAAAAACAATTACACTTGATTGAAACAGTATGCAAGAGTTCTATATTAAAACCAGTTTGTTCAACTAACTCCAAAAGAGTCACAATAGTCGATTATTTAAAAGGAAACTACCACTAACTCCTAAACCTATGATCACTTCATAATGAGGATCGGTTACAACTCATAAAGCTTCATAACAGAAACATTATTGACCATGAACAATCCCAGAATATAGCGCACACTAAATCTGTGCATTGCATGCAACAGAAAGCATTGACTTTCTTGCAAAGATTCTGCAATCATAGTTAGCTTTGATGACTCCCATGCTAATATGTTGGTCCTTGAATATCCATGTTCAACTCCTACAAGATAATTAATGCACATATATCCAACCATATACATATATATCCACATCATCAATATTAGGAAAAAGGTGTTAGTCTTAATTATCACTCTTGCAAACCTACAGCTATAGGAGGTAACTACCCAAAACATAGCTTAGGAGAGAAAACATCCATTAACATGTATAAATATTATATTCACCATTCTTGTCCATGAAATTAAGCAGATATTATGTCTTTAGAGGTATCCACATTCCATCTTATGTTCACACACACATATATAATCATATACATAGAAACCATAAGTTCATATGCTTAAAACCATAAATGTATGTCTATGTGCAATCAAATGTCTTAGAAAGAGGATAAAAAGTGGTTAAAAAGATGGCTAATTTAGGATCCCATCAGGCATCAGATTCCCATGGTGGAATTGGGTCAAAAGATCAAACCCTATCGGAATCCTGCTGGAGACCTTCAATCTAGGCAAGCACACAAGAAACCCTGATATCTCCCAAACTAAGATGAATTAGAACATGAATCCAATTTTAGATGAAACTATATTAGATGAACAAACTTTTTATCTCAAGGATTCATGCACACTGGTTTGTACCCGTCCGTACTAGGTCAATGTTCCTGAGAATTACAGAGAAATGGTTTATTTTTTATTGATTCAAATACCAAAATTACACATCTTACCTTCCACCCACCTAAAAGGGCTTATTGAATGCTTCCCCCATTAGTTACAACTAAAATTTAAACCATCTGACCATTGGGGGCTTGATTACAACTTTTGGCAAGAAGTTGTTAAAGTTGCTAACCAACTTTTACAACATTTTTGCAACTTTTGCTTTCTAGGAGACCAAACTTGGTCTATGCCTAGTCTAGTGATCCAACATGGATCTAAAACATTAAAAACATGAAAATAACTAAAATCCTATGATTCTAGGCCCATTGACCACTTTTGACCATAGTTAGCCAGGGGCTTATAGTTGTGCCAATCCTGGAACTAGGCCTTACAACTTGGTCTAGGTGCCTGACTAATATATCTAAACTAAACTAGATGTGCTTAGGACTTTTAAGATTTTTTTTTTTTTAGTCTAGTGTAGGTTCTCCTACACCAAAAAGGTTTGGGTGCTCATGAATAAGGAAATCTAGAGCCCATTAAGGACAAGAAACATCCAAAATCATGTTGTATCGGTCATACATCCAAAGAAGGCACTTCCTCCAGAAATATTGGTACACCTAAAGCCCAATTGAAGAATCCTTCCAAAAACACCATTGCATATCTTTGTCATCCTTTCAAAGCATACAAAATTATTCCTCCTCCTCTATCATTACAACCTAAAGCAACCTATCACATTCCTCCTTCATCCTCCAAATCCATTTTGGCTCCCTATGTCCCAAAATCAACCATTTCATATCCTCTAGATACTAAATCCATTTTGGGGCCTTACATCGCAAAATATCATCCCCCATCTTATCCTACTCAATCCTTCATCCAAAATCCAAACATCCCTAGTCAAGATCAACAAAGGCACATTCCCACGTGTCCTATCTACCAAACTCCTTCCATCTCTCCATTTGTATCTCCTCCATCCTGCACATCTCCTCATATTCCTTCCAATGGTCCTTGCAATTTGGATGCCATATAAAAAATGCATAAAGGGAGATATCCACACAAATCCAAAGATTGTCATGTCCACTCTAAAATACATGCTCAAGAAAAGAAAAATCCAATCAAAAAGTCCAATGGATCCCAATGGCCACAAAGGCCCACCAAGGAAAAAGAAAAAACTATCTAGATTTGTCATGCCCCTGACAGTCTCAGGCTTTACTTTTCAATGTTATGTTATGGTTGGATTTCTGGTTAGAATAGCATCGTTTTATCTGAAACAATATTTTTGTTAGAGTTCTATGAGTTTGAACTCTGACTTCATTCATTTGAACCTTGTTATTTGGAATAAATATGTTTATCTCTGCAATAGGTATTTTGGTTCTGCCAGACACTCAGAGAATTATGTCTATTTCTATAACTTAATGAGATTTTCTAATGACAGAATTGGTATAGACTGACTTTTGAATTAATCGTACTGGATGGTTCAGTAGAGATTCAAGTATTGGTATGATTGTGAAAATAAGTACAAGTAAATTGCTTGGTCAATTGTCTTATAATTGGTTCATTATTTTGGAATTC